>WBMV01005756.1:341306-439445 GCA_013396655.1 Campylorhamphus procurvoides | reverse complement strand
CTTTCGGTTTCAGAAGCCTGCCCTTAAACAATGCAATCTTCTTTGCAGCCCCTTCAGACTGAATGGATTTGTTTTGTTAATATCAAGGTTAAAAAAAAATAAATCTAACAACCCCCCCAAAAATAAGGTGCTATGTATGTTAATGGAGGGTGTTATAAGTTTCAGTGGTCACTTTTCATACTATAAAGTAAGACCTGAATGAAAACAGTCTCAGAAAGCTGCTTAAAACAAGAAGGAATCTTTCTCAAATCACTGACATGCTCTTGCTGAGAAAAGCCCATCTTGGGCTACTTCACATTTTCACAGTCTTTAAGTGAAGCAAAAGCATCATTACACACAGTTGCCATTTTTCCTCTGGGAACTTTTACATACACGGGCTGCCCCTGACCAATTTATTAGTCTGCTTTAACTCAGACTCAGGGTCTTCTTCACCCCATCAGACCACAGAGGTGTTGCCTTTTCCCATTTGTTTCTCTTTTGGTGATTTATGTATTAGGTAATTAGTGCGGGGAAATCCCCTTTTTGTTCCTGTTTGATGTCGGAGACCTTTGAATAATTTACATATGAATCTATGTAGTACATAGTCTAATAACAAAATAAACACCCTGCTACATGTTTGTTTGGGTTTTTTTTTTCCCTTCTTTGACAGATGAACAGCAATGGCTTGTTACTTGAGTTTGCCACCAATTAAAATGCACATTGGATCAGCTCTGGCCTGTCACCTACCATTATTGGGAAAAGTTGGCTGTGGTCCAGCCTTTAGATGAGTGGGATTTTTTTTTTTTCTTTTTTTTTTACATCACAGTTTTGCTTCAAGGAACGATTAGAAGTTTTCTGAATAATGTGTTTCTGATATGTTTGGACCTCTGAATGTCTGATCTTTTTAAAAAAACCCAAATGCCAACAAACCAAACTTAATTTCAAATACTTAAGTAAAAATCCTTTCTTTCAAGAAGTTCCCTCTAGCTGCCAAATTTTAAATATTTAAATGACACATATAAGTAGGAAAAGAGAAAATTGTTATTAAAAGCAGCTCTTAAGAATGTGGAAATGAATGCAAATTGCTACTCTTAACATTTCAAGTAGTCAGATGTGGAAGTAAATGAACATATTGTATTGATGGCTTATGTGCAAAAAAGCCATTGAAATGTATTCAGAGTTCTATAAAAGCAGTGTCATGTGAGAAAAGCTGTAGCAAAGGGGGTCTATTATTACTCATTTGATGTGGCATCATAATTTAAGATGGTAGTTTTCAAAACTGAAGAAATCACCTGGTTGCTCACGCATGTACCAGTAGTCACGTATGGAGGCATGCAATGGTTTTGCTCTGCAGCAATGGTTTAGGAATAAGTAAATGTTTATTTACTTTTCATTGAGATAGGAAATTCTGAGGATTGGTGTTGATGTTAATGGAGCAGGCAGGACATTATTTCTATGTGATTCATGAGGTCTAAATGATATGCATTTAATTTTGAAATTATCTTAATCTGAAAAATGTAAGAAGAAGACTGTTGCTTAATTTATCATTATCGCAGGTCTTTGATTATGAGAAACAGTCCTCTTTTTGGTTAGGAATAGTTTTTGCTCCCATTTTACAGGCTGAGAGAAGGATGTGTCCTCTCTTTGCTTCAGTCACAATGACTGGCATTATCTCATAATTACTGTAGTGGGACTAGAGTTTAAAATGTTTTAGAGACTAACTATAACTTGGTGATGGAGCTGTGTCTGAAATTCAGGAGGTTCTGATTTCTCATCTGCTAGTTGGTCATCTAGATGTGCCTGTTGATTATGTTTTGAGTTTCATCACAACTTGAGTTAATGTTCAACCCTGCAGAAGTGTAGAAAGTGTCAAGTCAAAGAGAGTTCACTTGCATTGGCTACATCTTGCTGCCTCCATGTTACTGTGTACAATGTATGTAGCGTCAAATAAAGCTGAAAATATTCACTGGTCTGGCTGTTCTATCTCTTAAACAGAACCTGAGAGGTCTTAAGCACTTGTTATGTTGTTACTATTCTTTAGGACTTGTTTTCAATGTATATGCTTCTCTAAGAATCTAAATGGGTTTTCCTAACAAGAGGTTGTCTTTTCTAAAACCTTTTAATAAAATATTGCGGAGATCCAAAAACTCAACTTTACAAATACTAAATATCCAGTGGAGTAATCAATACTGAGAAAATGTCAATTTCTTTTCTGATGAATTTACTGTTTTAACAGAATATTTCTGAAACTTGATTAAAAGATCTTACTCTACTTCCTTCTTCCTTTTGTTAATATTATTTCTCTACCGCAAATTTTGACTTCAGTATGTTGAGTATATTATGGAAAATAAGTATCCTTCTTTTTTTTCAGGCTGTTGTACTGAACTGTTTATTTGAATATCTTTATTTGAAATAAAAACCCCATGTGTATAAAATATTCGCCTCCTTGTCTAAAGCTACTGCGTAAGGCTATGGTTGTATTGTTTTCTACTTACCAGTACAGGATTCTCATTTCTGAGTTATAGAAAACAAGCAGTGTATGCTTAGAGGCTTTTGAGCAACCTTATCTGGTGGTTGGTTCCATGGCAGGAGATCGGGAACTAAGTGATCTTTAAGGTCCCTTCCAACCAAAACCATTCTATGAAAAGATCACTTCTAGTTAAACGTGTTGTTTATATTCAAATTAAAGTTATTGTATGGACTTTGCCTTAGCACTGGCTTGGTGCTTTGGAAGCCTTAATGAGCAATTACTGCACTCTTCCAGTGGAGAGTGAACTGGGCAGTGCTGCTTGTTCCACATTATAGAGGTACAGTGTGTGTGTCCATGTGGTATGTTTGCCCATCTACCAAAGAGTTTTGTGTTGGGTCATATTAGCTACAGAAACTGAGTAAGAATAGAGAAATTTAAGGGTGAATATTCTTAGATGGCATATATGAAAGTGATTGCATTGACTGTGCTTTCATTATTGTATCAATAACTTTGATTTTGATAAGTTTGACCCCTCCTTTTAAAGATAATGTGATTAAATTACACCATTATTTTTTTTTACCTGATAAATCAGGGTATCAATTCGTATAAACTGAAGTTTTTGTTTATCTAATAGAAGAACTTTGCAAGTTCATCATTTCCATGAGAATGGGTGCTTGATAAAGAATCCAAACCTGGGAGATGGTTGATTGTCCTCCACTGTGTTTTACCAGTGTTTTGATCCTATGGATCAGTTTCTTCCTTAGCTCTTTCCTCAGAGCTCCCAATTCATCCAAAATTTTGGGTGCTTTTCTGCAGAGCTCTGTTATCATCGTGTCAAGCCTTTCTGTTTAGTGAAGTCCATCACATTGAAACTCTCACAGTTCAGGTTTCAGCTGCTTTTTCCCATCCTTGATCTTACCCATCACCACGTTCCCCTTATGGTGTCTCCCAGAGAGAGACTTTTCCCACCATCTCTTTTTTCTGTGTTTTTATCCAGAGCTGAATATGGGAAGGAAATATTATCCTTATTGCCTTTTTTTACTGAGGAAGTGCCATCTATCAGGTTCTTTCTGTTAGCTCAGTGTTGACTTGAGAACTCTATGGTTTTAAGAGCTTTTGTTTATTTCTCTTTCCCTCTTCTTATTAGTGCCTCAGCTGCTACAAGTAAATTCTATCCCACCCCTGTAAAATACAAATAATTTTCTTTGATGTAGAGCCCATGCTCTGCCCTCAACTAGTAAAATAGCATTTAAATGCATATCTTAATATATTTTTTGCTTAGGTTTGTAGTGTTAACTGTTTTTAAGGTTCAAAGATCTGTTGATCTGTTTCTGTGTGTAATAACTCATGTTCCTGCTTCTTCCTTTTTCTCCTTCTCCTTATGTTTTACATAGTCAAAGAAAATCCCTATAGTCAGAATTTGCACCTAGCCCTTTTCTAGCCCAGGATGAGATGGATTTTACAGCATGTAGGCCAGCTACTTCTATCAGCAAAGATGTCGTGTTTTATTTCTACAGAATAGAATTTTGGTCTTTGAAGTTTTTACGTTCATATATGAAAACTCTGATACAGCACATATCAGATTTTTTTTCTGAGAGTTATTGTATAACATGCTTCTTGAATTTGTCCAAATAACTTGGTGTCCACAAATGGGGTTCCTTATCTGTGCCGTGCACTTTCCTGCACGTTTGCTAGAACATGAGAGCTAACCTCTTACAGCGTGAATGTAGCATGACAGTGCTTGGAGTTTTATCAGCCCCTTAGTGGGGCTGTGCATTTCCATAAATTCTATACGTTTCAATAAATCAAAGTCACCATGGAGTAAATGCTTTTAAAGAGTACAAGAGTAAATCTTAGTAGTAAGCAACTATTTTTGTTATCAAAAAATCAGAAGATGCAGCATGGGAAGATGAGTGTGGGGACTCTACTTTTACCACTTGCTGTTGTTTGAATCCTGTTTTGAGAATTAATGCTTCATTGATGCTTATTAAATAAAACATTAATTGATTGGAAAAGGGCCAATTTCTCATAGGTGTAAAGATATGTATTTCCACTTGTGTGACATATATCCCTATAAGCCATGTTTCCACCTGCATAGAAATATGCCACTGATTTAATCAGTGAAGCCATACCAAGTGGTTCAGCTGAGGATTTGGTCCCGATTTGCTTGTCTAACTAACAATTTGGGCAGGGAACGAGAGGGAAAGGAGAAGATACGTTTCATATTCAGCCTGGAGAAGAGGAGACTGAGGAGAGACCTCACTGTAGTCTGCAGCTTCCTCATGAAGGGAAGTGGAGGGGCAGGTGCTGATCTCCTCCTTGGTGACAATGACAGGGCCCAGGAGAAGAGCATCCAGCTGTCAGGGGAGGGTTAGGTTGGTATTACCAAAAGGTTCTTCACTCCGGGTGGGACTGGGCACTGGAACTGGCTCCCCAGGGAAGTAGTCACAGTGCCTAATGTGCCAGAGTTGGAGAAGCATTTGGATATTCTCTGATTCTGGGATGTGAACTTCTGCAAGTGCCAATGGACAGCCATCGTTTCTGTGGCATGCTGGGCAATTTTATTGTGTAACTAAAGCAGCTTCTTATCTCTGCAGACAGACTGGAGGGAAAAGTTAATATGAACGTATTGGGCTATAATTTAACTGTGCAACCTTTTAATGTTTCATTAACACACCTTATTTAAAGTTGTGTTATCTTTAGCAGTGGCTGCTTAGATTAAGAGATTTAAGTTTGTAAGCCCAAATAATTTTACTTAAGGTCAACAGCTTTAGCAGTCACCGCTAGATATACCAATTGTTTTAATTTCAACAGACTAAGTTGTCAATTGGTAAGTAGTCAATAATGAGAAGAAATTGCATTTTAATTTTGCTTATATTCAGTTCATAATACTTCTGTAGTTGATTAGGAGTTACAAAATTGAATTTTGAAACCACAAAGCATCTATAAGCTGTACTGAACTGCTCTGAGCAAGTCATACAAATCTTTTTGGAGCAGCAGCTACAGACCACGAGAAATTGTTTTCTGTGTTGATGTTACCATTTCCAAATTCAAACCTGTAATGTACATAAGAAATTACTATAAATTACTGATACTGCTATTTTGAGAGTTCATTTAGATAATTGTATCAGTGAGGTCAGTGCTATTAGCAATTGTGTTATATTGAGTTTTTTGCTTAGCAACTTGCTTTTTTTAGGGTAAGAATGGAAGCTTCAGTGGTTTTTGGTTCTATATTGATATTTGGGTTGTTTTTTAATAAAAAAGAATTAGTAGAATAAAGTAAGGCTGCTCTTATGCCCTTAACTCTAGACAAGAGAAATAACCATTCAGTCTATATAGTGAAACTTGGGAAAGATGCTGCATTTTTCTCTTTTTTACTTGTTTGTTTTTGTTCTGTGTGATGTGTTACTGATGTCTTCTCTGTAGAATGGAAATATGGTCCATCTTTAAAGACATTATGGAGAGAGACAGGTGAATTTGATGTTTTGTGTCCAATACTGTCTTAGAATTGTGAATAGAGCCAAAACCAAGAATGGTTTGAAGCTTATTTCATGAGCAAAGTGTGAAGAATTGGGACTGAGAAACAACACATTGGCTGATAAAAAATAAAAAAATTCTAATAATTCTTTTAAAAATTCTCATAGCCCACTTCTAAAGAAGAAACATTGGTTTTATTTCAATAAAGAATGAAGCAAATTGACAAATTCTGTCTCTCAGTTTGCCAGCTTTTATTGTTTTATTGTCCAGGGGCACAGTGTAATAATATTTGGCTGGGCTTTTGTATGGGCATGGAATTATTTCCTAGTATGGCTATAGCAGGTTTTAGTAACTATGATAGAATATTCAGTGGTGTCTTCCTTCTTGAAAATGAATATCCAATGTGTTGTATCTTCCTATTATTCTGCTTCCATGAATCAAACGATTAACTAAGAAAGAGACATAAATGTACAAAGTGTAAGTTGGTTTCTATGAATGAAATAAGAGGAAAATTATGTTAAATGATACTTCGGTTGGAAGGAAAGGAAGCTTTTGATGCTGTTTAAGTAACAAGGCGATACTAGTTATATTCTTATCTTGGCACTTTGATAAGCCTGTTCTCGAGACTCTTCTGTTGCATTTCATGATAAGGAGATTGTGCTTAAATGAGCAGATTTCACTCCTCATCCATCTTTGCCTATGGTTGAAATTACATGAATATTAATTCCTTAAAAAAACCCTTTACTGGTAGGCTTAAAAATCTGTTCTTATGGATGAAGCTAAAGTCTGCCATTGCCTGAAAAGCTCTATCTTTTATTATTTGTTGATGTTGAAGTGGTTTTTGTTTATTTACTTGAAAGCCTTCATGCATCTTGAAATTTGGTGTAACATGGAAATCTTTGTGTATAAATTATAGCTGCAGTTAGCATTATGCAACACAGTAATGTCACTAGTATTTATACTTGACAGGAGAAGTAATTTAGATGCTTCTCTGCTTTTTTTCAAATAGCTTGTACGTGTTACCTGGTCAGTTAATTCACTATATTAAATGCCATTGGTTTTACCTTAATGTACCTTTAATAAATTTAAAAGCCTCTTTGAGCAACAAAAAAGCAGCAGAAATATAACTTTCGTGAAAATTGAATTGTTAATATCAGAGATACAGGGTTAATGGAATGTCAGGAAAAAAATACCATCCAGGGGATGAAACTGCTCACTCCTTTACATGTAACTTCTACATTGAGAGTAATTTCAAGATGTCTTAAAAGTAGAAATGAGTCCTAAAATGGTGGGGAAAGCGCATCCTAAAAGTGCAGTTTGGAATTAACTGTTGGTGTTATATTTGAAAACAAAAATCTCAAGACCTCTCTTGAATAATAATGAAATGAGGCATAAAAATTAATCTCCGTAACAAGTTCCTAAGGGAAAAAAAAAAAGATGACTTTGTGACGAGCATTCTGGTGTGCAGGGAGATGATGCCTTTTCTCATCTTCCTGTTGCTGAGTAGTCTTTATTTACTTATGTGGAGTAAGCTTTGGTATTTGTTTTCCACATTTTCTTGGGCCAGGGATGTTTGACTAAGCCTGCCCTGTCCACAGAATGGGCACATGAGTTGAGAGCCCTTCCTTGCAGTCTGGCTGGATTCTGATCGTGTGTCAGTGTGTAGCTGGTATTTGCAAAGTTTCCCTGTTAAAGTTCCAGTTAGACTGAAAAAAAGGAAACTGTTTCCCTTTCATGCTTTAGGAACAGTTACTTATGGACAGCACCAAAGCTTTGTTCTGTAGCTTGGTCTCGAAGCTTCTGTACTGAACTCAGCTTGTTTCCATTTTCACTTGAACTGAAGGAAAGTCAGAAATTAACGTAGCAGATTCATGTGCTGGGAATGAGGATGGGATTTACATTGGAGAATTGAGATATTGAAGACTTATGTGTTCTATGTTCTGAATATGGAACTTATTTACATGTTAGATTTCTTGATTTCTTTTGATTGGGTACTGAATGAAGCAGCTTCTGGAGTCCCATTACGTATTTGCCATTCTGCTTTCAGGCTTATAACTGTATTTAGAAATGGCAGATGTATGGAAATTGAGTGATGCTGGTAGTCATCTTGTATGTATATACACAGCTGTCACACTAAATGTAGACCATATGCTTAACTTAATAAAAATAATCAAGGTCCAATAATTAAATAAAAAGTTTTGTTTATTTCATAATTCTGAGAAGAATGCTAGATGTAGCTATCTGTGTTGCTGATTTAAAAACTTAAGTTTTCAGTGTGCAGAACTTTCTAAAGAGATATGATTATATTGTATTTTATCATTGCTTACTAGTACTGTGCCATAAATCATCAAGCCAACACAAATAGGGCCCTTGAAGTGTTAGTCATTCCAGTCTTGTTCTTAATGAGTAACCTTTGATATTTCAGTAAACATCATCATGTTGGATGCTAAATGTACTGTCTCTGCTGTTATCAGATGGAGACAAGTTACGTTCTCATGTTTAAAAGAAATTATTCAAGGTCAAATCCAGGAATGACACAAGAGAAATGTGTGTTGTCTGCTCCTCCTCGACATGTGCTTGTGTTTGTAGATACGTACAGGACATGAAATCTTCCTAGGGTGCCAGTTCTTAGAGAACATACAAACAGAAGCTGTGAGCAAGTGTCTGCAAGCTTTTATTTTATCACAACAGTTGCAGTCAATGTGCAGGGTGTTTTTAGGATGAGCTAAGATCAGAGGATAAGGATTGAGAACTCGGCTGTGTCAGTCAACCAGAGAAGTCTAGCACCTTCATGAGAGCTTGACAGTTTTGAACCATTTTTGCATAACTAATGTGGCATTGATGCAATGATAAAGGGAGAGTGTAAGGAGCATAAACAGTTCTAGCATGACGTGGTGGTGGACTTCACACCAGAACGTGAGAAGCTGCAGTAAATCAAAACCATGACTCTTCATACGTTAGCAATGTTTCACCTTATTGATTGGAAATGCGGTGTAAATAAGAGTCACACATTTTAGGTTAGCAGATCTTCTTTGCACATCACCTTGCTGATCGATGGTACAATTTAAAAATAATGAAATATGTCTCTGTCCTCTGTTTGAAATAGATGGCTTAAATAGTGTGTTCAGCCTTTTTGTTTTGCTGTGCCCTTTTAACAGTGGGGATTACCACACCTAAGGGATAAGTGTAGGGCTGTAGATTAAATCTCAAATGCAATGTAAATGCATCAAAACATTCTGCAAACATAAGCACCATATCAGTTAAAAATATTTCATTGGAAGCATATTAGAATGTGGCATGTGGCAAGAAAATAAAGCTGTCAAGAGTCCAATATTTTGTATGAAAGAGCATGGTTATAGTATCAGGGTACCCTTAGACGCTGTCTTGCTCTCTGAATAAAATTGAATGTTAAATTACGTAGATTTTGTGGTTGGTTTGTTTGGTTTTTTTGTTTGGGTTTTTTTTTTTTAATTGTATTCTATGTCAGCACTTTTCTACATGGGAAAAAGAATATGATACTTTTGGGAGATCTACCTCTAAGAAATAACTCTAACTGCCTACATCCTCAAAAGGAAAAATCTCAACCAAGTATCACTCCACTATTGCAAGTTACAATACGGCATGAAGTATCTATTGCCACCCTTTTTATCCTAAGAATTTATAAGCTAGTTTTAAAAAATCAAGGGAAATAAGAGGTGGGAGTGAAAATCATGGAAACAAGTCAAAGGGCTCTTAGAAGACTTCTGTTAGTGTCTCTCTACAGAGACCATTACCTGTTTCTTTTAATGGGATAGTATGATAGCAGAGAAAAGCTGAGGGTTCAAGACTTCAGGTTGTGCAACATTTAGGAAAGATCTGGGAAGAAAGGATAGGTGAGAAATAAATTGGAAGGGAAGGAAACCAGCTGCATTTGTTGGCCAGAACAAAACTGAATATGCTGAAGGTGACTTGAAAATGATGCAGAAGGAAGAGGAGAGATGAGGTGGAGCAGGAGAAGGGAGCTGTGTGATGGAGCACTAGAAAAGGCCACGGGGGTTTTAGTGTGGTGTCCCAGGCAGGCTGCAGCAGGAGGGCACATGCTGCCTGCTCCTGATGTCACTTGTTAGCAAAGTGCCTTTGGCAGATCTGAGCAATTCCAAATGTGCCTTGACTGATGTAATCAAACACTGAACTTCTTGTTTAAATATTTGTAGTGACACATACAGGCTCTTCACTAGCTCTGAGCTTGTGTTAGATTACAGCATGGTCCTGGATAATTAACTTCTTGTATGTTTTCTGTTTATGTGAAATCTCATGGGAAGATTCATGGCAACAGGGTCAGTAAAAACCTTAACTTGACAGCTTTTCTGGAACTAACATTGAATCATGACATCCATTGATAAATGAATGGTGAGTCTCTCCAGCTTGAAGTTGTGCCTGTCTGAAAAACTACTTCTTGTAGTTTTTAAACAAACTGTTTTGTTCTGAGAGATGCAAGGAAACTTGAGGCCAAAAGGGAAGGTGGAGTGGTTTGGGTGTTTTTTTTCTTTTGTTCACTGGAACGTGATTAGTGGACGTTTGTGTGTGTTGTTTTTTTTTCAAAAACCCTCCTAATTACTTTAGATCTGGGAGGTACTTAGGAAAATATTTCCAGTTTTCTACTGGAAAGGAAAGCAATCCCCTTGGGCTGAAAAGAAGGGGCACTGGTGGCTCATGGGTGTGCTCTCTGGTTCAGGTTGCCTTCTAACCTTGCTCTAACAAGGCTTGAGATTTCTTGAGTCTCTCTGTTGTGTCCCATTAGATTAAAACTATAAAGGTATGTTGGACACCTTAATGGCATGCAGTTGCATCAGGAGAGGTTTAGGTTGGATACTGGGAAAAGCTTCTTCACCCAGAGGGTCATAGGACACTGGGCCAGGATGCCCAGAGAAGTGGTACAGAACCAAGCCTGACAGAGTTGCAGAGGAGTTTGGACAACACTCTCAGGCACATGGTGGGATTCTTGTGATGTCCTGTGCAAGGCCAGGAGTTGGACTAGATGATCCTTGTGGACTAGATGATGGTGGACTAGATGATCCTTCCACCTCATGATATTTTGTGATTCTATGATCCGTCGTCGCCTTGACCACTGAGATTGTGTGATTTTTAAGGGAAAACTGTGTTTTGGTGTGTGCAGGGTTTGGTTTGGTTTGTTTTAAATGAACTGTGACCCCCTCCACAGATTTCTTGTGAAGAGCTTGAGAGAGCTGAAGGACAGCAAATCTGTTGCTAACTTTCTGCATTACTGCTTGGAACATGAGTTCATGACTAAATGATGATAGGCCTCAGAGAAAATGTACTGATGGAAATCTTATGAGTGACAAAGTCTGAAATACATCAGAAGTGGAAATGAGGGATTTTTCAAATAGAGCCACACTCCAGTAAATGTTTATCTACCATAAACTGATATGCAGAAACAAGTTAAATACTAATTTCCTACACTGAGGATGAGATCAATTCAAGGCTGTTACGCCCTTTATTTGCAGACAGATTGTTGTAATTAAGAAATAAACCTCAAAGTTGTTCTTTTGATTTTTCACTGGTGCCTTGCCTGGGGGTCAGAAATGTGCTTTTGATGCCTGCTGTCTATAGGCACTAAAAGACTTAAATAGCATTGTGCTTATTAAGAGAAGTTGTTTGTATTTGTGCAAATTTTCCCTCCAAAGCTGATTTAGTGTTCCAGCATAAAAGGGCTGTGGGATTACAAGACTGTTAATAGATGAGAAAATGGCTATATGTACCATGAAGGTGATTATGACCACAGGAAACTTGCATTAAAATTGCTTTAGGTCATAATTTTATAGCATGAAAACTTTTAAAAGGTTATTTCCTTAAACTGTTAACAAAACTTGTCTTTTGTTATGGTTTCAGCTCCTAGGGACAAAAATTTAAGTGTGGTATCTGCTTTGTCTGCAGAATAAAACAGGAGCTCTTCTCCTGATAGTTGTCCTGGGAGCTGAGCATCTTGTTACGTTTGAGTAAAAATGCACAGTCCATTACTGATGGGAAAACAAACTGCCTCTACCATATCAATTCAAACAGAGTTCTCTGCTAAGTAGCGCTTATTGAAAACATAATCATTTACAGGAATTACTATTTTAGCCCTTTTAAATGTTTTGATGCTTTTCCTTACGCTGGATGAGACTTGTATATTAAGAAGAAGGGCAGAAAAGGACACTGTTTCAGGGAGGTTCTGTTTCTGGGGAAGCATACAGCTGAAATTGGACTGTACATGAGCTCTATAGGCCTGAGGGACGATGGTAACAGAATTAGGAGAAACAAAGGTTTGTTGTTTGCTGATTGCTGAAATAACTCATCTGTTTTGGGCAATATGTAGATGATACTCCCTGAAGTGTAATTTATTGTGTCCAGTTTCTGAGCATTCCCAGATTACATCCAAATTCACTTTTACCCTTCCTGTATACATAGTTAATGGGGGAAATAAAGCAGCACTGCTTTATCTGCCTCTGTTGCTTGGTCTTAGAAGTCTGTGAGAGATGTTCCACTCACTTCTGAAGGTGCATTGCCCTCCCTCCAGGGCAGGACTGTTCTTCCCTCTTGGGTGCCCGTTGCTCCTCTCCTGTCCTTCCCTCCCTTCACATACCCACCAGTGATGTTTGTGAAGATTCCTGAAGTCCTCTTACTGGATGGCTGGCATTGGCAGAGTAAAATGGCTCCAAATAAAGAGTCAGGGGTTAGAATTTTTCTAGCAGAACAGGCACAGATTCTGAGGCTTCTGGATTGTAAAGCACCAGGTGCCTGTTGCACGTTCACATATAGGCGACTGTGCACTGCTTGGGATTTTATCCTTCTAGGTTTTCAAAGCAGTAAAGCTCATGTGAGGCTGTACTCAATTCGTGGTTTTACTATGACATGGAATCTTTCTTTATAAACAGAACAAAAAAAACCCCTATAAATGCTTTGTAGAAATTGTAAACCCTGGGTTAACTTGTCCAAGGAGATTGTGGGTGGGTGGGGAATTATTTTTAGAACCAGAGATCTGCATTGCCAAGGAGGTATCCATTTTCTTAGTTATGACTAAAAGACTAAAGATACCACTTTTAATTCTTTCTCTTAACATTTCCTGAACAGCTTAGATGAAGTTCTTTGCCACAGGGAAACAGTTTTATTTGAGTAAGGAGATAATAGAAGAACAGATGTAGGATTTTCCATACCAGACCAAAAAAAAAATATTGTTGAGATTAGTGTAGTGCTTTTAGACTGCAGTTCTCTAACAGTGGTGATGGAAACTCAAAAACAAGGAATGTTGTTTTGATTTAGATACTTTTCAGTTGACATGTATTTATAAAGTACAAATACATATATTTGGAAAATGTGCCTCTAAATAAATGAATACTTATTTAAGTGATGAATCTGAGGAGGGATAGCATTAGCTAAAGGATGTAATGCTCCTAGAGATGAGTGCTTTGTAATGAATGGCAATGCAGATGACAATTGTCCATTTGAATTCTATTCTGTGGAATCTATTGCTGGAATGTTATTTCACTGAAAAAGTAAACTAATTAAAATCAGTTCATCCCTTCTTTGTTTGTTTCAGAGAAGTCTAGGAAAGGTCCAAACATAACTGGTACCTTTTTAGTCACAAGCTAATTTTCTTACGAACAGAAAGGTTTCATAGTGGAAGACCAGTGAAGTCTGTAAAACTTCTTTCTTGTTCTTTCTCATGTATAATGAGGTATCTATTTCAGTATTCAAACAGCATATCCATAGACACTGAATATACTGCTATTAAATAGTGAAAATTAGTAATCATAAATTGAAACTGTGTGTACTTCAATATACTTAACGTGAGTCATATAGCTGGCATTGGTACTGAATCAAGTGCAGTATTACTATGAAATGATTGATATGTTACTTTTATAACAACATAACTGCTGAAGTGATTTTTCAGCATCATTTGAAAATGGATAGAGACTTTATTTTTAGTTGTCATAATATTCCACTTTAAAATAAATATACCACCCAACACTGATAAATGTAATTTTTGCTCTCTTTTGAAAGCTTGACATTATTTTTGTATTCCTTGTGCTCTAAGTTCCACCATAAAACTGAAGTTTTCCTTGCTTTTTACTTGGTCTTTCAATTTGGGCAGTCTTTTACACTGAGCAGTACAGTTTGGTGATCACTTGGAATACTGTGTAAGACCAACTAATGCCACATTATATTGGGTGCCTAACTTCTAATAGTATGTTTTGTGTTTAATTGAGTTATAGTATCACTAAGAATCATTAGCTGTAAATCAGTAAACATTAAATGAAATCTAGAGGCTTCAGTTTTGGGTTCTGTAACTCTTGGAAATGGTAACCAAGGTATTTGCCTTCTATTGTTCTAGAATAGGACGTAGGCAAACGAGCACCAAAGATGGTCAAGGCCAACACAGATCAACAATTTCTTCATTTCATCTACACTGACAGTTTTTAGTGACACCTTTGTTAGCTCTTTCTGCAGACTCCAGAGAGGCCAGTATAATTGTTGCTTTGGAAATGAGCTCTTCAACTTGAGCTTGTGAGGAGAGGGGAACTTCATATTTAGGAAAAAAGTCAAGGTTGTCAAGGCTTGGCTGCAGAGAAAACAGAGCTGCTGTTCTGGGTGGCTGGCGGGGGGAAGGCAAGTACCATGGACAGCGTGTCTTAGGAGGGAGTGCACTCTCCACACCAAATAACTGAGAATTTAGGAATTGTCATTCTCCCCCAAGGTGTATCTGTTTCCTGTGAGTTTCTTTGCCCCTACTGTATTGGCTGTTTAAGCTAAAGTGATTAGGTAGTAGATATTTGGGTGACATGGAAGGAAAGAAGTTTTACTTTTCCTGCTCCTTCACACAAATCTGGTTTTTGGATTCTTTCAGTGGAGATAATCTAGTCCATAGTCCATCATGAGTCTCTCTTTTCAAGTCTAAAGGTTGAAGTTTTTGCAAAACAGAGTTCTTTGTATGGACTTGCATTCCTATTTCCTGATTTTAGTGGAAAAAGAATGTAACACGAGACTTATTTTAGGCTGAAAAAATAAAATTATAACATTTTAATGTAAGACTTTTTACTGATGTGGAGAAAGGATTAATTTACATGAGTCTGTGGTTTAAACAATTTGCTTATTGAACTTTTGTTACTACCGACATGTTAAAACTGAAATGTTCTAAACACAATGAACACAAATGCAAAGTGTTTGTCATCCCTTAAATTTGTTAAAATGTTACTAAAGTAGTAAATATTTGCTTCTGTTTTCTGACAGACTGGAGGCAGGCTTCTTCCAATTAGTAAAAACCCTCCTACAAAACTGTGAAAGGTATTCTCAGTCTTTATCAGCTTTCAATTTTACATTATGCAAATGACAATGGCCCACGTTCTCATTAGCCTCCTGCTTGTTTGCTTACAAGCATCTTTCAGCTCATATTCCTTTCCATTTGGTGTAAGCAATGATACCCTTTTTGCTAACAGGACATTACTTGTGCTTTTTTTCCACACTTGATGTTTGTTTCATAAATTCAGTTTACTTGGTTAGTGAGCCTCCCTTCTCATCTCAATGTTTTGTTCATTGGGTTTTTTCACCTACACTGTAAACATGAAGAGGACTTTGATGGATGGAAGTGTTAGATTTCATACAGTGATTCCTGTTTTCTTTGTGCATGTGAGATGCTGAGATTTTGACTTACTACTTAGTCTACTACTACTATAGCAGTAGTAGAACTCAATGATAATTATAGTTTGAATATTAGTCTTAGAGCGAGGGAAAATATTTGGTACTTTGGTCTGATGAAAAGCAGATTATCCAAAATGTGTCTTCCTAAGCTATTGCAAGCAGCTGCTTTTGTCCTGTCTCTGTTTTCAGGATGTTTTCCTTTTACAGCACTGGATTACCCATATGGAAAGAGTTCTTATGCATGAATAAATCCACATGCCTGCTCACTCCCAAACATACCTGCACACACACAAATAGTGTGCAGGTGTGGAGCAGTCAGGCTGCACTGGGCTCGGAGCAAGCTGATGTAGCTGAAGGTGTCCCTGCTCCTTGCAGCAGGGTTGGATTACATGACCTTTAAAGGTCCACTCCAACCCAAAACATTCTGTGATCTTTTACCAGCAGCATTTAACTATTTCATGTCAAGGCTGATGAAAAGACATGGTGAAAGTGTTAAAAAACCACAAACAAATCAACCCCTATTCTGTGACTAATCCCACGGTAAGAATAAAATGTGACTAAATTAAATCCCAGTGCTGTTTCTTAATGTTTGTGTAGAACTCTTGAGAAGGATTGGAAATGTGGCAGTAGTATTGTGACTGTTCCTTAGATACATTCCCAGCTCTGTCTTGGAGCTCTGGTTAAGTGAAACGCCCTAATATGAAAATTCAGTCTTGAATGGCTGAGCTGTGTGATATTGTATTTAACTTTATCTTTAAAAATGAACCTATTGAAAAGTTGTAAATATGGTGCTGCAGAAGACCTTAATACTCTAATGGTTTCAGAGGGAGATTTAGAACTGTTAGCTTTTTTAAAGGAAAATATTGTGACAGCTGTGCTTAAACATGTTTTATGTGCTTAAAATTTTTTAAGGCAGAGTTTGAGGGAGAAAAAACAAAAGATGCCCAAAACCAGCAGTTGGAAATTAGTTCAGAGGAAGCTGAGACAGCTCTTTGAAGTTGCAGAGAAGTAAATCAAACATCGCCCAAGATCAAGACTCTTCCCATGTTTCCTGTAATTATTTGTGAATTCCAAATTTAATAGCTTTATTTTTCTAAGAATAGACAGACTTTGTATATGGAGACTTGTATACATGTGGTGCCTTCAAGCCTTTCAAGTGTCTGTGTATCAAATGAATTGTACTGAAATGGCACTTTCCACCCCTCATCCCCCAACTTCCACCTGACAAAACATGTACAGTATAAACACCTTGTCCTTTGTCAATATTTGCAGCTGTCCTTAAAGGGACAGAGTGACAGTAATTGATGATCATTTGTCTCTAGTGAATTCCTCTTTTTCTCTTGAGGTGGGAATGTCTCATTAATAGAAACAACAGAAATTGGTGTTACTTGCCATAAAATGTTCAGTATTTCAGGACTGTGTACTAAAAATTCTGTCTCTGCTTCCTCTGTGTTAGTTTTCAGCTTTTGTTTTAGTTTCTGACTCATGAAAAGCAGTATCCCAGCCCATGTTTATGCAGTGAGGAGACCCATGAAACATGTATCATCCCTCAGTAACTGGTGTGAAGACCTGGTAATTGCTTCATTTTGTAGATATCTTCCCACACAGGGAATCTAAATCCTTTCTTCCATTGAGCCTGAGAATCTGCTTTGTCCATTGTTTTCTCTCCTTTAAGTTTGTAATGTGACTTCTCTGCAAAGGCCAGTGATAAGTACTGAACACTATCCAGAGAGCTGAAATGAAAGGAAAATTAGCTACAGAAGTTGCAAACTTTGCAGAAACAATTTTCTCCACCCTTTCAGTGAAAAAGATAATCACATTCTGTTCACATTATCATAAAATTTCCAAATTCTAGCCTCTCTTTTGTAATTCAATCCTTAAAATGAAATCTGTAAAATCATGTATTACCCAGCCAATTCAGGAGTGATCTGGTTTTCATGTAATCTCCAGGGATCAGGAGGGAAGAAGGTGCCTTTTCTTCACTGCTGGTTATCAGGAGCGCAGACTGAACAATAGAGAGCATGTTTGAAACTCACATGCCTTCAGAGTTTGTCATATACACCAAACAACGTGTCTCTGTTCTGCCTCTTGTATAAGTCATGGGATGGGTTTTTTTTGCCTGTGTAGGACCACTATTACATTTGTACTGTAGATGGGGACTTTGCCAGGTCGGTCTGTTTCTTAGTTGGTGAAGGGTACCTTTGGCAGCTGTGTGAGTTCTTGCTTGCAGCCATGAGGAAAGCTAGGACTGCACACGTGTCCATGTTAAACCGTGTATTGCTATGGAAATGGAGATTGTTTCTCCATCATTCCACATACTGGATCATCATGGGCTTGTAGGGTAAGGTGAGCCATGAGTTCTGGCCTGAAGCTGTGGTACCTCAGATTTGCAGGTATCCAAAGTCTTGTGAAGAAGC
The DNA here is from genome assembly GCA_013396655.1 of Campylorhamphus procurvoides. NCBI lineage: Eukaryota > Metazoa > Chordata > Aves > Passeriformes > Dendrocolaptidae > Campylorhamphus > Campylorhamphus procurvoides. The sequence goes on along the minus strand of WBMV01005756.1, from coordinate 421,427 downwards.
AATAGTTGATATTGATGCAAGAGCATAATTTTTATTGAAATCTTGCTGGTTTCAGAATGAAATAGCTGAAATGCATCTATAAAACCAATTTTCAAATAGAAGACATTCCTGTTTCCTTATGCAGCGTAGACTTCTTCTTCTACATGCCACCTATTGCTGGACTATGCAAACTAGACAAACTTTTCAGAAAAAGATTGGAAATTTGAGTCAACAACGTGAAGGAATAGATATTTGACCAAGACCATCACAACAAGTCTAAAATACACTGACATGATGTATCCAGTTCGAAATTGTAACCAGGTTCTTTTAATTGATGGCCCTGAAGGCGAGATTCAGGCACACAGCTCCTTAGGTTGGGTCCCAAACAGATACTGACGTTATTGAGGGAACAGGAAAAGGGGCAGGCTGGAACGAGGGAAAGATTTACCAGAATGAGCGGGAAGGACTTTAGGGAGATGGGAACCAGGTACGGCGGGACGGGGAGGTGAGAGTGAGGAGAGGAAAGGCAGGACGAGGGATGATGGAGAGGAGAGGAAGGGCAGGATGAAGGGTGATGAAGACAAAAGGCCAGATGAGGAGTGGGACCAGCAGCCAGGCTTACACCCTGGTGCAGCCGAGGTGGAAAGGCTGGACACAGACACCCCAGGCACGGCCTTCTATACCCTGTCCTGGGCACCCACGGGGTATCTCAGCTCCAGGCTGGCTCCCACAGGGTGTGGATCAGCCAGGCCAGGTGTCCAGGCAGGGAGAAATGTCACCATTCTCCTGTGCTTTTGCAGTCAGTCCCACCCTGAGGGCTCCTCAAAACACCTGCCAGAAGCCCTGAAATGTCACCCGGGTGGGTCGGTGGGGACAGCCCTGCCCTGCAGAGAGAGCCAGGGCTGTGCCCATGTTGTGTGGGCATTGGGTACGGGGTGAGGGGGAGCTCCTGGAGCTGGGGGAGAAAACTCTGTTTGCTGATTGCTTCTTGTCCGGCTTCAAGGTAACTCTGCCTTGGGGGCTTAAATTGCCTCAGGAACTTTTGGGAAAGTCATTAATTACTGCCCTGGTCAATATAAAAACATACTAACCAGTTAGAGACAGAACAGTCTCTTACACATGGAAGTTCACTCTACACCAGATGATTGTGAGGAGCCTTAACAGAGCTATTATTTTTCTAATGTTCAAATCAGGACAAGTAGATACCACATAGATACTGATGGCAGTTGAATGAAACACAAAAATATGTTTTGGTTGCTTTTCGTAAAGGCTATGAATTTTTTTCCTTTCCTTTAGACTCATCCAATGGTTGTAAAAGTAAGAAACAGGGGCATTTGAAGGGGCACCCACAGAAACTGAGTCAAAGTAGCATCCTGCATGGATACAGATATAGTAAATACAATTGGTTATTCAATAGCAATTATGTGGCAAAGTGTCAGATTTTGTTTGACCATCGTTTTCCTGCATGTTGAAGGGAATCATGTGAAATAAGTTTAAAGCATGAGTTCTTTACATTTAGTTGATAATGATCTGTTTATTATATATTCCCATGTATACATAGAAACCTTTGTTTGAAAGTATATTGCACATGTGAACTTTGCTGTGTATGTTTCTTTTTTTCCAGCATCCTTTTGAAATAGATTGGCACTCTCTTCTTCCTTTGAGGGTAAATGCTGTGTACTTTGCTAAGTGTAACACTTGCTTAGCTTTTTGTAGGCTCAGGTCTAGAAGCAGAAGAGCTAAATACAGGTTAACTATTTTTATTTTTTGTTCTTTAAAGACAAAAGAATTAAAGGTGATTTCCTGAAGATTCTGTCTTATCTGCTGTTAAGTCTGAGATGCCAGATCTTCTCTCTATGATCTTTTATTCATCATGAAAATACCCTGGAGCAGTCCGAGTTTCTTCCTGTAGTCTCCAGGGTATCCTTGCTCTTTTGTTCTTTATCTGTCTCGGCCCTGAATTGCCAGATGTGACAGTAGTTTTTGTGGCTAATCTGAATGCATGTGCTTGACAAGCTGGCCAAAGGGGAAGGCTACGTGTGAAATATGTGACCGATTTCTCCCAGTGAGAACTCTAGTTACATTTATGCTGCATCCAGTTCTGGACATCTGATAGAACAATTTCAGCTTTTACTGCCATCTTTTCTGATTGTTTGCTCAATGCTACAGCTCCCAAAACTCAGTGTATTATGTTAAAGAGCTTCAGAGAACCTACCGAACGCTTTTGGAATACATGAGCTCCCAGCTGCAGAGTGGGAATGCACAGCTGCCAAGCACATGATGTGCCAGTTCTGCCATGCTTGCCCTTGCCCTTACTGGACTGTGGGGCAGGGCAGGATGCCCTTCTGCTGTGGCATTTCTTACAGTTACTTAGAAAATACCAGTCTGGGCATCTTCAATGTTAGGCTTAAGCTGGTTTGCTTTATTCTGCTTTTTATGACAAGTCTTTATACAACGTGTGTGTAGCCAGTTGCATTTTATAAATTGTACACGTACTACTTTTCAAATGTAACCTTTACTAAATATATTTAAAACAAAAATCCAGAAAATTTATTTTCTAGAAGCACATCTCTCCATCAGAGGTATCTACTTATTTACATATACATTGATATCTTATCTGAAAATATTATAGATTTTGCAGGAATTTCAGAGGTTTGTGGTTTTTTTAATTGGCAAATGTTAATGTCCACACCTCTGTGTTAGTCTGTTTGTCTTTCTGCTGAGAACTGATGAAAGAAAGATGGTGTCAGACACTGATTCATGATTGTATTGAATAATGGTTTTGAAAAAGCTTTCATTGCACATATTTTGTGACCAGCTGCCCTCAGAGCTTATAAGATAAAAGCAACAGAAACTTTATCTTGCCCCATGTTTTTAGGTAGCCCTTCCTACATTTTTGATTTGGACTGATTTCTCCCTGGAGTATTTGAGAGACGTGAGCTGAACGTGCCATCCTCTATGGGCACTGCTGAAACAGCTAGGTGGCAATGTTCTTCTTGTTTCTTATCCTTGCACTAGCCCGTGATTAAGATGCTTATTAATAAAGAGTAGTACCTTGTAGGTTTCGTCAGAGAGTGAAGTTAATTAAAGTAGTTTTCCGGAAATACTGATCACATTGAGATTTGAGAACGAATATGTCTGTTAAATTATTTATACTTGTTAGACATATACTAGCTAAGGTAAAGCTAAGGCTAACATCATAATAATCCTCCATTCATTTAAGTATGTCTGTCATATCTGGAAGACAAAATATTTGTGTATTTTAATGGTTTTCTTAATATAGTAAAGATAAGTCCTGGGATTTTTTCTAGTAAAAATGTGTTTATTTCTTCCAGGCTAGTTTTCTGATTGAGTTGTGAACTGAAAAATGTCGCAATTATCTTCTCTAATGCTTTATTGTCTACATGTAGCTTTATTATATAGCCATGTGGATCACTGTTAGTACAGAATGCAGAAGAACAAGTCATTACTGCTCTTTATGTGTTGTATTTGTTTATCTTAAGCCTCAGGAACCTCACTGGTTTTGGTAATGATATGGGAAATGGCTGCAAATGAAGATACAAGTTGGGTTTTTATCCTTTGTGTGTATATGCTGTGCTCTAGTGTTTTTTTTTTTTCTTCTGAAGATGTTTTCAGTTCAGGTTTTGGTAAAACTGATTCCTGCTGAAGGCAGCAGTGATTTTTCTGAATTCTTGTAGATGTCGCATTTTACCAAATCTTCTACTCTGCAATGAGAGGGCATGATCCAAATCTTCTGTTGGGTTTGAAGGAATATGGTATGTAATGCTTTCATATATATTTACTGCAACATAGGATAATTAGAACTGTGTCTTCATTCATATCCTTCAAGCTGTGGTTTCTCATGAAGAGTATTTCCTGAAACCATGTTCTAAACTTCTGTAGATCAATTGTTTGTCTTTAGGAACATGATTGCTAATGTTTTTGTAGTGATTGTAAGAGGATGTGTGAAATAGTCTCCATTGTCTTCATATAGTAATGAGAAGGAAAAGGGGGTTGCTCAAAGCAAAATTATTTTTCTCTATTCTTTGATTAAAGAACTTTTTCTGTTCAAAAATAGCAACATGTTTTCTTTCTGTTATTGGGCATCAGTTATTTGAATTGCTGTGATTATTAAAAAGAGCTGAGGCTTGTGTTAGGATTTCAAAGTAGTTAAATTGTTATTTTGATTTCCAGTTTCTAAACTTCCTATACTCTTTGAATTACTGTCTCTACTTGAGATGTTAAATTTGAGCTTTAAGTGTTGGTTGAAACATAAGGAGAAATCTTTGTGTATGTCAAGACATGAAAACCAGTCCTGATTCTTGCAAGAGGTGCTGAGAGGCTGGATGCTGGAGCTCTGCAGACAGCTGCTGCTCCCTGCCTCCTGGTCCCTGCTCCCTGCTGGGAGAGGAGTGGGAATCACAGAAATGTGCTTCTGGACATTTCCTGGAGGTGTTTTCCTCTGTTCTGTGCCATTTTGTATGTTGGAAGTTTTGAGATACAAACCCAGTTTTTTTTACCTTCTCTGTTAATGCAAATGTTTCCAAACTATCATAGTTAAAATGGAATTACTTCTGAACCCTTGAATTGAAACTGACTTTATCAGTGACCCTTCGTATTAAAAATGTGATTTGTTGTACTGTTTTTTGACTTTCTTCAAAGTAGCTGTGTTTTGGATTTGTGATGGTAACACAGATGCTTTGTTTTTTGCTGAGCAGTGCTTGCATGGTGCTGAGGCCTTTTCTGCTCCTCACCCCACCCCACGAGCGAGGAGTCTGGGGGTGCACAAGGAGTTGGGAGGGGACACAACCAGGACAGATAATCCCAAACTGACCCAAGGGATATCCCCGACCATCTGGTGTCATGCTCAGCAACATAAACTGGAGAAAGGAGGAGGAAGGGGGGCATATTTGGAGTGCTGGTGTTTGTCTTCCCAAGTCACTGTTCTGTGTGCTGGAGCTCTGCTGTCCTGAGGTTCCTGAACACCTGCCTGCCCTTGGGAAGTGGGGAATGAAATCCTAGTTTTGCTTTGCTTTGCTTGTGTGAATGGCTTTTGCTTTACTTATTAAACTGTCTTCATCTCAACCCATCCGTTTTCACACTTTTACCCTTCCAATTCTCTTCCTCATCCCACTGGAGGAGAGAGTGGGATCAGCTCTGCAAGGGCTGAGCTGCCCCTGGGAGTTAACCCACAGCATTTGCTTTGTCATGGAGTAATGGAATCTGTTTCTATTTATTTTTATTTAGAGATTGAATTAAACTTTCAACCAGCAAATAAAATCTTTCCTTTTGAGACCAGACGATTTAAGAGATGTGAATATTTAGTATTTTGCATTTCCATAGAAGTGGTGTTTCTGATCACAATTGCAAGCTGGTGCCCTGGCTCCACATGAAGTTTTAAATATGTTCCAAGCTGTTTTGAAAAATGTAGGACTTGTCAAAAAAGTTTCTTTAAAACGTTCACTTACTATCATTTTGGGATTCCTTTGTATGAAAGTTATGGTATTCCTCTGCATGTAACTCCATGCCTAGTGCTAACTGAGAGTTGGAATATTTAAGTCCAGTTAAATGCTTTACAAGATTTAATTAGCTTATTCAAATATTACTACTAAACTTCTTTACTTGTGAATGGAATTGTTTCCCAGGATGGACAAAGAAATTAATGGAAAACATGGGTTTGAAAATGCACGATTTGTTTTTTTTCTTATGGGAGTGTCTGTATTTCTTTCTTCATTGTTTTGTTTTCTTATGTGACCATATTGATTATTTTCTTTTTTTGTTGTTGTTGTTGTTTTGTGCAGATCCAGTAGTTGAAACAGTAATAGTTTCAGTAACCATGTATATTGATTAAATCAGTGATCTCTTTGGGCTTTATGGGATAGAAAAATGAGATACTATAACATTTATTCCACCTAGCATGCTCCTACTGTAGACAGTCTTACAAATATGCCACTTTGAAAAACAGTGGGAGAGTTTTAGTTATGGCTGTTGGAATCTTGGAATGTGCCTCACATGTTTTACAGGAGTTCTATCCTGAGACACCACACAGGGAATACCTGTGGGTTGTCTCCTAATGTGATAGGTCATCGCTGTGATTGTGTCCCCATAATAACAGCAGTTCTTTACAAATTATATGTGTTTCTTTTTGCATCTTATTAGGTTGCTTGTGTCATTATAAATGTCCATCTCTCAGAATTTTGAAGGTATCTTGCAGAATAATACGCCTAGTGGGACATGTGCTTTGTTTTGGGATTTCTGTGAGTTTGGTCATTGGTTTGGGGTTTGTTTGGTTTGGTTTTGTTGCTGTTTGGTTCATTTTTGTTGTGTTGTTTTGGTTTTAATCAGCCGCTGCTTAGAAGCTGTAACTTTCTTAGAATTAGGCAGATTAAAATTCTATGTTGTATGGCCATGCTTGTTGCTTCAGTGTGCCTTCAAACTAGTGGGAAATCACAGTGCCGCTCGAACTACATGTTAATACTGCTATATTCAGCACATCAAAAACAAATACCCTTTGAAAATCACTATATTATGCAGTTGGAGATTTAGTTTTTACTTTGATATTCTTGAAACTGTTTGGTAAGTGTGTTCTCTCCCAGCTGAGGAATCCAAAGGAGGAAAAAAAGTGCCTCTTTTTCTTTCTTCTTCCACGTATTTGATTAGAACAGTCAGTCCTATTAAGAATGAAGATAGACCTGGTTAGCTTATTCTGCTTTTCAGTCTGACAGTAAAAGAATAGGCTGTCATGGGGTTTGAAATTATCTAGGAACAAGATTTTTTTTTTCTTTCCTTTCAAAATATGATTTGTTATTCCAATAGACAAAGAAGAGTCTGTATTAAAACACAATCTAATGAGCCTCTTAACAAAAAGCATACTTGCTAATAAAGGTAAATTTTGTGTGTGACTACTCTGTGAATGCATTAATAGTGCATAAGAAGATGCACTGAGGTTCACCTTGTTTCTACCCATATCTTAGTAAGAATAAGAGGAAGGCTGTGTAGAATCGACAGTTTGCATTTTTATGTTGTAACACTGTGTGTGCCCTGGAAACAAGAAAGGGTTTTCATCAAGAGCCCCAAGGCAAGGTTTCTGATAGAGGTCCTGCTAAATCAAACCTAAAAGTTAAGCACAAGTGAACTTGTACCCCTGTGGCCACAGGGAGGGAATTTGTGCTCTGTAGTACCAGCATCATTGCTGGAAATAGAGGTGCATGGAAAGTTCTCAGTGCTCTCTTTAAAAGCAGAGAAGGCTGTGAGCAAATATGCTGTCATTATATTGTGGCAGAATAACAGCACTTCTGAAAAGGTTTGGTTGTCTCATATTGTCAGATCATTCCATTGATAAACAGTGAATGGCCAGAAGATACTTGTGTGGTAGGAGGAGGCACTGGAATGCTCTCTTTGTTGGTTTGTTTGTGGGTTTTATAGAAAGATCATATATAAAATATTAAGCACCTAAAATGAAGAAGTGCAAGGAGGTTACCTGAAATTAGTTTTTTGCTTTCTTTTTAGTCCAGTCTTGATTTCTGTTCACTTCAAGCCACCAAATTTCAGTGTTCCAAATAACTTCAGTTAAAATGTAGGCAGTCAAATGTAAAGTTGCAGCAGTGAGTTTCCTCTGATTTCTTTTTTTAGCTGTCTATTACTGTGGAAAACATACTGTATTTGGTTCCCTCTATATTTTTTCTGTAATTCTATAGGGGGAAGAAAAAAAAATATTTAGATGAATTGATGCTAAATCTGCTTTACTGCTGATGGTACTAATTTGCTACATTTGCTACCAGATGAGGTTTCAGCAGTAGTTTTCAGAATAACTTTTAAAATGTTTCAACTGTATTAAACAGCTAATTATTTTCAAAATGTTGGATCTAGCACCTTCTGTATGCCAGTACAAAATAATGGATTATCATTCTGGGCAGTAATTTCTTTGCATACACAGAAGTTCTAGAAATTTTAGAGAAGAGAATGTTAAGATAGCAGTATGCACTTTTTCACTTTGGGTTTATTTCTGGTTTGGTTGGTTTTATAACTTTAGAACAGATACTTAGAAGTGCTAGGGCTTACTTTAAATCTTTTCTCCAACATAGTTCTTGCATTGCAACATTCTTTAAACCTTACAGCCCACTAACTTTGTGAACCTTAAATTTGGCAATGTATTTGAGTTCATATTCTTGTAAACCATGAATCAGAGCATTATGTCTTTCTTCATCAAATGTATATTTTGTCTAATGGTTTTTATTAATGTTTAGGAGTAAATAACCTCGGGGTGTGTTTTAGTTTTGGAAATCTGTTATTTCTAGAAAGCTTGGAAGATAGGTCTCTGGGTATTTGAGGGAGATAATATATTTATATGTAATTGTTATTGTATGTTACTTGTTGGCTGAATATTTTTACTTAATATATCTGAGTGCTTATGAAAATGAAGAGCTAATAGCATTAACAAGAGCCTGGCATGGTGTTTACAGGCCATCTTTACAAGCTTCTGGATTCTCTTCTGCGTGTGGTCTTCAGCCCAAGCCAACTTTCCCTGTGCCAGTCGTAAGCTTCTCTTTGAGCACATATTGCTAATCGTCCTCAACTGAGCCAAATTAAATGGTGTATTTTTAATGAGAAAAAGAGTTTGGATTCCTATCCATATGCTTCAACTGATGTCAAATCCTACTTTAAACAGATGCTGACCTGTATATTACCAAGGCATAAGGGCTAATTATTCTTGAAAAAATTTCCAATTTTGGCCACTTATAAGGAATGTTTTTATGTTTCTAAGGGTATAGATCAGTAGAACATACATGTTCAATTTGCCTTAGGATGTCTCAGGCTTAAAATTCCCATACTTGGAATGCATGCTATTGAAAAGACAATAAAATGAAAGGTTCTTAGAATATTTGCACTTCATTCAACTTTACCATCTTGTGTTTCTGCCGGAGATTAATCATCAGGAAGATAATTGTGCTTTCTGCTTAAAAAATGTATGTGGCCTTTATTTCTAGAAGCTTATCTTCCAGCTCTTAGCCAGGCCATTCCCTGTACCCCAGTCCCAACTGGTTCAATCTGGCATTAGTAACTGGGAGAGCTGGTAGCACTGGCTGTTATCCTCATGGGGCTTTCTCTGCAGATGGCCATATCCTCTTTCCTCCACTCCTTTGAGTTAAAATGTGTAAATGTAAATCATGCATGGTTAGGATTATTCTTTAGAACGCCTGTAAGTAGCTCTTACGTATAAATCAGTTAAGAGCTTGAGACATTTATGTGGAAAGGATATATGTAAAAACTTCCTGTGTTCTCTCTGTAATTTTTTTTTCCTTTTGGGTAAAATTATTCTGTAAAACCATGCGTACCTGGACAAAGTATATCATAAAAGAAGTGCAAAAGGCTAAATAGGTGATCAGTAATCATTCAGGATGGTAGAGCATTTGGCCTGTAATAAATAGTGGTTTATTTCATATTAATTTCGGGTGTAAGCTTTGTTTTAAAGACCAAGTCTGCTTTTCTGAAAGGGCACATATGGCTAAGGCAGAGTTCACAGATAAAGATAGTACAACATTAGGGCTTTAGCTGGCAATGCTGATAGTAACAGTAATATGGATAAAGCCAGTCGTACAGATCCTGTAACACTCTATAATCTGAGAAAACATAGAAATCAAACTTATAGAACTGAATTAGGGATGTGTGGGTATTAAAATCCTCTATTCCCTCCCATTTAAACACAGACCATCTGTTGTTTCCAGATGTACCGCTTCCTGCAGCAGTACACTGGGAATGCTGTTCCAGCATCAACACAGCTTTTTCTTTTTTCCCCCCCTGCTTCTGAGTGTCGTTCCCAGAAGCTGCAAACCACCTACCCTTGGTATTGCTCCTTCGAATGACAATGCACTGTGACAAGGGATGGAACCTTATTGCATGGGTCATTGGTAGTGTGGGTGGGAAAATACCTGAAGACACAGAGTATAATATTTTGAATGCTCCAGTGATATGTTTCAAACAATGTATATTACAACACCTTACAAACAATGTATATTACAGCACCTTAATCTGCTGCTGTCTGTAAAGCAATGGGCTGTCACCTCCCTCCAGACCACTGTTTGCCTCATTAATATCGCTGGAACAAATTATCACTTCACAGCCCAGAAATCTTCTGTAGCAGTTGCGGTGATTGATGTAACAAGGCTTAAAAATAATGATGAAATGCATGTTCCAGAAGACAGACTCAAATGGCAGGATCTTCAAAGGCAATTAAATGCAACACAGGAGGAGTCTTCCTGGAATAATATATTTCCAAATAAATGGCAAGATAACTATGGTATTCTATTGTTATTATGCATAAACTAGTTTTGTATGCAGTAATTATCTGTGAAAACCAAGCATAGAGGCATAAAATTAAAAAAAAATAGGTTTTAGTATGTTTTAAATCTGTGGACAGAAGAAAGTGAATTGAAGTGAGAAATACTGTCACTGAATATATCTAATTTTTCTCTGAATTCATCGAATGGCCTGTATTGGAAGGGACCTTAAAGATCATCTACTTCCAAAGCCCCCTGCATGGGCAGGGACACCTTCCACTAGACCAGGTTGCTCAGAGCCCCATCCAACCTGACCCTGAACACTTCCAGGGATGGGGCATCTACCACTTCTCTGGGCAACCTGTGCCAGGGCCTCATCACTCTCCCAGTAAAGAATTTCTGCCTAAAATTTAATCTAAACCTTCTCTCAATCAGATTGAAGCCCCATGTACTATCACTGACCTTGTAAAAAGTTCTATCACTGCCCTTGTAAATTGTCCATCTGCATCTGAAGGGATTCCTGTAGGCTCCCCTCAGTACTGGAAGGCCAGAATTAGGTCACCCCAAAGCCTTGTCTTCTCCAGGCTGAACAATCCCAATTACAAATTTCGTTACACATAGGTACTTTAGAATTTATATTTAAATAAATGATGTTGGTGCTTTTGAGCCTCTATTTCATAACAACCTATGTAGAGCTGATAAAAATTCAGCTGTCTTATATACAGCTGAGCTGTTATCAAATAATTAGGTGATTTCATTTGCTTAAATTAATTTTCTGGCTTTTGAATTGAAATACACTTGTAAGTAGTAAACCTTGTGTACCAAAGTGTTCTGATATTCCTCCAAATGAGGTCAAAACTTAAATGCACTTGTGTAAGTAACCTTATGCATGTGAATTCACAGATTAGTCTTTGATGATAACTGGGAGATGGAACCTGTAGTTTTGCCTCTTGTGATTTCACAGATTTCGGGGGAGCTGCTCATGTAAACAGGAACTGCAAGACTGGGCACTTTTCCTTCCTTCTATTGGTATGACTTTTTCCTACAAAAAACATAATTTCTTGAGTCTTCTCCAGCGTGCCAGAGTGCCTTTAATGTTGGACTCACTTTGAGCTCAGTTTGAGGCAGGCAGGAGTACATTATTGAACTGGGAATATTGCACTTCTTGGACTTGTCTTGAAAATCAAGTGTCTCTTTGCTGTCCCACTTGTAGCAATGCAGTGAAATCCGGGGTGCCTGTGAGACTACAGTGTGTGTGTCTGATGGGATAGCCTTTATATCTAGGACATCTCTACAGTTCTGCCTTCTCAGAGCTCCTGGGAAGGAAATAGCTACATATAATGGGTCTGGTAGTATTCTATGCAAATGATTTTTTATTTAATAGTCAAGGAGATAATTCTGTGTAACTGGTTTAATCAAGGTTTCTCAAATTTTATTTTTTAATGTGTGCTTTTTGTAGAACTAATGGAAAACTCTCACTCTTCTTCATAGGTAAAAGTATATTAATAGTTTTATTTTAAGATATATTTTATACTGTGCTTTCTAGAATAATGAGATGCGTGCTAGGAAAACCTGTGGCGGAGAAGAGCATTCTTGTGACCTAGTTCTAATTAAAATTCAGATTGGGAGTTTTATATTCTTATATTGACCATTTTAGCAGACAAAAGCTGTTTTTCTTACATAAACCAATGGAGAATTCTGTGTTGTGGTTTCCACATATAGATCAGCTTCTCCCCCAGCACCAGTGGACACATACACATTAATTGAATTCCATTTCCCAGAGGTTTTATGTTGTTTCTTTTAAATTCTAATAGAACAGACTCTTATGAATGGATTGAAATTTTAAGCTAAAAAAAACCCCAAACCCCCAAAACTTAATGTACTAGATATGTTCATGAATTCTCTGTGACTTAATTTTGGAGAAAGCAGAATGCACTGAGGGGCAATGGTGTACTGAAAAATGAAATTATCTTCAAGTTTTCAAGCTCAACGTTTGGAAAACATTTCAAAGTGTGAGGTATTAAACATGAGATACAATGAACTCTAGAGGAGAAAAGAATATAGTTGGGGTGAAACGTAGCTCTTTTAAGCTATAGATGGAAAATGTTATTATAAAAGCATTAATAAATGACTATCTATTCAGCCATGCTAATGTGAGCAGGCTTGATGTTCATTTTGTGTCTGACAACTGACCTGTTTGTTGTACACTTGGATTCAAACACACATGTTGATATGGTGCCAAAAGCCAGATTTTTCCTTTTATGGGAAATAGTGTAATTTGATAAAGGAACTCCACAGCATTTTCAATAACTTGAAATGCTTTAAAATCCAAAATTACTACAAAGAATCAATATTTTAGTAGCCCTGATTCTATAAAGAAATGTGGAGTCATTGAAGCAAGAACCTGTCTGTGCAGATCTTTGCATCACCAGGGTCAGAGGACATATTTTCAAATCAAGTAAAAGGTTTCCACTGACTTTGATGACCCTTAGGTCGTGATGCCATAGAAATAGGAGAAAATAAGTGGTGTTTGTGTTAGTCTTCCAGTGTATAGTCACCAAAAGAAAATGGTTTCTGTGGCCTTCAGTTGAACAATACAGTAATTCTGGGTCAGCTCAGAAAGGCACTCCCCTCCTGTTGGGGTGGGCTTAAAGGTGGAAGGAGCTATTGAAGAAACTGGACTGAAAACTTGAGAGTGTGCACTGTGTTTTGATTTTCTTATGACATAGAATGTTCAACCAACACTTTTGACAGAAGGATGAGACTGACCCATTCTTGTCATAGTGGTTTCAGATCTGGTGCCAGGGATTTCGTGCTTTTTTTATGTTCCTAGTGCTGGTCAAGAATTCACTAAACAAGAGGAACGTGTAAATAATTTTCTGAAGTTATAACTGTCCAGAAAATTGCAAGAGTATATTTTCCATCTATCCATGGCTGTTTCATTACTCAATTAAGAATAATATTAATATTTAAGCATCTGACTAAATTTAGATTGTTGTATGGAGAGTTATGGACTTTTTGGTTTTGGGGGAACTTAAACCATCTGTTGCCTTGAAGCAGAGAGATGTAATAATAGTAAGAAGGAATTTATCGAGAGAGGCTATTATTTATCAAACTTGGATAAGGTTCAGCACTTTAAAGTCAAGTAACTTCTGACAAATTGGTTGGACAATTAGATTTTAGAGTTAGTATTGTATTAGGGATTCTGTATTTTCTCTGCCTTCCTACTCTAGAAAAGAATATCTGGATGAAAAATATGCTTGATTTTAAAATAATACTTTTTTATTGTCAGAAAAAAAAGAAACTCAATTACATGCAAGTAGATGAAGTTACCCGAGAAAATTCAACTCAGGCAATTAATTTATCTCATAGTTTTGCTTACTTTCTACTGTCTTAAACAGAACTCAGAATGCATGCAGGTACCACTCCTTAGATTTAAACCAGTAATTTTGTCCCTCACTTACTTCATTCCTCCTTGTGTGAAAATAACCTGTAAAGGTTAAAATACATAATTGTCATTGCTGCGTGGAATTCCTGCTGAATTCCTCCATTTGCAGAGGGCCAGTGGAGCCCAGATCCTGTTGTGTCTGGGGTGACTGCGAGCCAAAAGGGTTGGAAGCCTCTGTATCCTGTCAGTGACTGACTTTTCATGGTAGTGTTCAAATGGGCAGAAAGGTGTTTGTGGCTTAGTGTAGATACCAAAAAATACTCTTGAGCTTGTTTTTCTGTGTCTAATAACAATTTCTTAGAAGTAGGGAATTATTTTCATGAAGACTTCAGTGCCTTTTTGTGACCTATGGAGTTGTTAAAGGTAACTCTTGGTGACCGAGCATTCTCATAGCTTGTTAGGAGTCTTATGACAGCAGTTGGGGCACGTTGCTGAACGACTCCTGTTTTGCTTAGGAAATAATACCAAAGAAAAGGTCAGAACAAAAGCCATTTATCCTCTGAAAGCCGTTGCATGCTTTTAACATTTCGTACCATGTTCTGTTCCTGAAATCCTTTCCTCCTTGGGCTTTCCTGACTCAAACCTCCTCTGGATCACCTGCTTGTCTATAATCCTTTATTACTTATCTTCCCTCCTCTTACCTTTACAGATGAATTTTCACTGTTTTCCCTAAATTTCTGGCACTGCTCTCTTGCTCACTTCTCTCTGTACACCTATTCTCTGGGCAGTCTTGAGTTAGAGTTCAGCAGTTGTTTGGTTTGGGGGTTTTTTGTTTTATTTTATTTGTTTTTTGTTTCTGTGTGCTGTTGCTCTGCCTGAAGGAATCTGGCAAGGTTTGCTAGCTTGGACTCGTGCTGCAGCAGGCCTGTTTCTATGACTTTTGGTTGACCCAAACTGGCAAAATGAGTGTGCTTTTTGTAATTACATTGTCAGATAAAATCTCTCCTCTGACAGAACAGTTAGATTTCTTAATCTTGTTCTGTCATTCTTGACTATGGTGGCCATTGCCTCTAGTCTTCCCTAAACACATTCCCTATATAACTGCTGGAAAGTGTGCTGTGAAAACTAGATTTCTGGCTTGTCATTTCAACTCACTTTCTCTGCTTTATCATATATAAACTCGTTAACTTTTCTTTTCTTGGGTATCTGTGGGCCACTTCCTCATTTTGTAGCCTAAAAGAGGACAACATTCATGCCCAAATCAGCCTGTGCCAAACATTCTCTTTGTCTAGTAAAGTGATTGGATCACCTTTGTCTCATTTATTCAACAGAAAAGTTACCCATAAATGTCTGCCAAGATCATCATCCTCAAGTGCTCGTGTAGAACTCTGCATTTATGTTATCTATGGAATGTTTAACACCAGTCACTTCAGTTTGTGCTCTGAGACTGCCTTTTAACTAGGATTGTCTCATTATTTTTCTTTTCCCATCTGTTTGCTGTATTCATCTGTTCTCTCCTGCCTCATTCTTGATTTGTAAGCTATTTGATACAAATTGCTTTTGTTTTGTATTTGGGCAGTGCCTGCTAGAATAGAAGTCTGCAAAATCTTTTGAAGTAAGTGATGTCTCTAAGGAAAAGTTAATGCTGTTTGAAGCACATTAAGGTACCTACAAGGGATGTTTCAAGGGAACACATGGAAAAGCTGTTCCCTGTACTATTTTCCCTTCTTTTTGCCCCTTCACTCAGCATTTATGCTTGATAACATTTTTTGGAGCTTAGGGACAAGTCAGAGCATAAAACTCCTGGGAGTGGCACAGGAGCCTCAAAAGTTGTTTCTAATTTTATGTGGCAGCAAAATGGTAGTGAAACATTTATCTCCTCAGCAATGCTTATTTAATAATTCTTCAGATATTGCACATGAAGTTACTCTATTCAAAAACATGGGCAATCGTGTTGAGGTAGCATTTATAATTAAATAATTAGCATCCAACTTCTGAGTATCTGAACATGACATTAGGGTTGCTGTCCAAGGTGGTATTTCTGACATCATCATCCTCGCTAGGCCTGCAATTGGTGTCTGGGAAAATGTGCCTTTTACTTTTTTTACTTTTTATAATAAATCCTTTCAGTGAATGTCTCTTACTAGATTAAATGGAAATTGAAATTTGCTATGTTTCAAGTTCAGTTAAGAAATAATAGAAGAGTAGCCTTTAATAATTTTGTAGAGTAAACCATGTTGGAAACTTTTTTGTACTTGACAGACTAGAAATGAAGTGTTGTGCATACCAAGGAGCTTAGATCAGTAATCTCACTGCATTTGGGAACTCAGTGCTGCTGGCTGCTTTCTTTGCTGGGTGATGCAAGTCTAAATAGACCAGCAGATTTGCAGTGTAGATGGAATACTTAAAAAAGGGAGAAGCCACACTGTAGAGTCTTCCTGAAATTCAATTGCTTTTCTCCACTCTTAAGGTGTATCCTAAAGGAAATTTAAAAAATCAGAACTTTGAAGGCATTACCATATCTGATTGTCTTATCATATTAGTAGGAGAGATTGAACTATAAGAATATTTTTTAAAGGGTTGGAGGGTGTAGGAAAGAGAAAAAATTATTTGTTGTGCTTCTAGAACTGAAATGGTGTCTGGGATTGTGTATTTGATGTTGAGTGAAACTACAGCTAAAATGCTTGAGACCTCTTAAAACCATTTCCTGAAACGCTTAGTGTTTCTGTTTATCTGCTTTTTCAAGCTGAATTTTTACATATGCGATAAAGTGTATTGAAGAGAGTGTGAAATAGCTTCTAATTCTTCTCTCTTCCATTCATCTCTGCACTCAAATGGAGAAAGATAAATGCATGTGTTTACACTCCCCTTCTCCTCCAGCAGCACTGAGCAATTAGGCACAGCTCACAGCATTGCCGAGCTCTTCATTGAGAGTTTTGGAGAATACATAATTTTTAGTCAGGCTGCTGAAGGGGACGAAAGTGGTACCACATGTCTGTAAGGTACAATATTACAGTTTAGAAATAGTTGGCATTGGCTACACAATAGGCTTTTTTCTGTAACTGTGATTTTTTGATGCTTTTGGATGCTTAAGCCAGATATTTAGCTCTTTGAGTTTTATTTCTATCACTCATTAGGATTGACATTACACAACGCGTTTATCTCGCAGCTGCCTTCTGCCATATGGTGCTGTGGAGTTTTACTATTCAACTGCCAGATCGATGGTGAGAAATAGAGCAAAGAAGGTGTTTGAATGTATTTCATTTAGGAGATAAGTGGTATAAGATGTGAATGGGAACTCCTCTTCTGCTGGAATGCAAAGAAATATCCCCTTTGCACACATCATCTTGTTCTGACTCCTTCATCAGCCAATGTGACTTTGCAAAGAAGCAATTCTGTCCCATGTCTAAATCCCAGCAGGAGCATTTAGAGCTTCTAATCGTTGTCAGTTATTGGCTATACTGCTTTTAAGGACAGCTGCTTTTGTAGTGGTGGATTAGCATTTTTTTGGATCAATTATGTTGAAATCTGCCAAATACCCCCCCTCCCCCCCAAAATATTAATGGAAATACAAAATAAAGATAGTATTTTCCAAGTCCAAATGCTAAGAGTGAAACTGTAGGATTCACTTTGGATCCTCTAGGACCCTTCCCAGAGGTGGAGCCAACTGGTCCCAGCCAGTTTGGGAACGAAATACCCAATACCAGGGCAATGTTACTGGCTACTGAAAGTAATGATCATTAAGTGCTGTTTTTTCTCTTTCTGGAGGAGACATGCTGAGATATTTTTACAAGATTAGTCAGCCCTTTTAAAGAATAAGTCTCCATTTTACCTAGTTTGATTTACATTATTAATTTCTTTAGTGTTTTTTGTAGAAAAAGATTAATTGTCTGAAAGTATCATTGGGAGGAGAGAGCAGCTATCTCATCCATGAAATGCATGTGAAATGATTTGTTCTTATGTATAGACCTACAAATATACATCTTGTGTATAATTATTATGCAAAATCTCTTAGATACAAGAATTCTGCGATATGTGTATGATTTTGACTTTTGTCTCAGAAAAAGGATAACTTTTCAGATGTTTTGACAACATAATCACAGAGCAGGAAGAGCATCAGACTTTTTCCTTACAAACTAAGGGTTAATAGACAACAGATGGGGGCTCCATTATAGGAAGTAGGAAAAAGATAGTATTTTTTTTATCTGTTTAATTATTAATAGTATTTTCACCTAGTAGGCTGGTAGGCTGGAATTTTCATAAGTGTTTGACGTTAGCATAGTAGTGGGAGCAGTGTGAAGTCAATACCAAATGGTTCTGAAAGTCTCCCACACAAGGTCTTTCCACTCTTAAGTGCTTCAGTGGGCTGGATGGGGGCAAGGAAGAGGTGACCTTGCAAAGAAGGACAGATGGAAGGGCTGTTTATCCTTCTCTGGTAGCAACTGCTCTTGGGCCTGGAGAAGTTGTGGGATCCTGGGAATGTCAAAATTTGGCTGGCTAAGGGTGTGGGGAACTTTGCCTACTGTTGAAGTTTGGCCTGCTTTGAGCAGAGTGTTGGATCTCCAGAGGCCCCTTACAAAGAAAACCTTTCTGGTTTTGTATTATTTAGCTTTCACTGGTTTAGAATTATCGCCTTTTATTTTTCTTCCCTATTACTTGGTTTATATGCTAGAAAGTGTTCTAGGAATGGTTCCATAAGTTTTTGACACCTTTTCTCTAGGAAGATGTTTTTTTATTAGCAACCAGCTGCCTTAATGCCTGAGGTGGGTGTTCCCATTGCCTTATAAACCAACATGCTCTGGCTACATGATTGTTTATTTGTAGGATTCTTTCTTATTCCTAAATGCAGTTAGAAAAACCTAAATGCAGTTAGTAATTTTCTTTAAAAAATAGTAAATCCTAAATTTCTCACTACTAGCCTTTTCAGTTGGAGCATTTCTTGCAAATATCTAAATCCATGGATATCTAAAATATCTAAATCCAAATGTCTAAATCCTCTGCCCTAATCACAGTGCAGATGTAAGGAGGTTGACAGCTGCTGCTCTATACTTGAATTCCTGTAAGGAGATTGCTGCCCTGGCCAGGCTGTGGCTTTGGCTGGCCTGTCCCAGCTCTGGCCTTTGACTGCAGAGCTGTTTGCAGAGGAGTCAGGTCCTGTTTGCTCCATTCCCATGTCACTTAGGCTGTGTACAGACCTCTGCCCAGGGAACTAACCTTAGAGATCCCTTCATTACAGGAACCACATTAACAGAGCTAACACCCTTCCAGGCTTTCTATTGATGCCTGCACTTCAAATTAGAGATACCTTTTAATGCAGGTGTCTGCCTATTTGTTCACTGGGAGTTAAGACTTTGGATAAAACCCTTCAGGCAGTATCTTGACTTTGCCATATAGTGATTAAATAGCAGTGCTGCAAATAGAAGAAGGGTCATCTAAATCTTGGTCTCACTGCTTTTTTTATCCTTTTGCTTATACCAAATACTTGATTTAAATTTGAGCTATTGGGCTAGAGCTGAAACGCCTGGTTGTCTTTTTGCACATGGCCTTAACAGTTGGAAAAACTTATACTTACTGAGTGCACTGAATTAGCTGTGCTTTTGTAAAGTAGCTAACACTGTGTATGCATTGATCAGAACATTGCATTGGAAAATGTAACGTAGCTGTTATTTGGGGAAAAGGATCGTAGGTACTTTTCATGTCTTAGAAATGTGTGTGTTAGATCAGTGTGAGAATGGCAATGGGAAGCAGCATTTCTTGATCAGGATGTGTCTCAGCCTTTGTCTCTTCTCTTTATTGAGGCAGTTGCCTAAGAACACAAGAATTAGGAATTAGCTTCTGACTATTATAATAATACTATGAAATCTGAAAATGTCAAAATTTGTTCAAAAACGTAAAAAGCAGAAGAAGTAAATGCGAACAAAGGATAGAAATGGGCTCAAAGACAGCCCTGTGGGTGAAGGCTGTGATTATAATTTCAAGGGATTCTTTGATAGGTGCCTGAATCTCAGTTGATGTGTCTGAAGAGTCAGAAGAAGGTTGAAGGAAAGTTTACAAGGCCAGCAGTGTTTGTATGTTCCTAAGTGGAATGTATTAATGAGAAATCGATCCACCCAGCCAGGTTTCAGCCAGCCAATTCAGTTTCTGCTATTAAGGGATGATACATCAGTAGTTTGCTTATTAAATAGCTGAGTATTTTCCAAGTAATTGAAAAGCCAAGATGAATTATTTTTGCAATCAAAATTTTACCCAATTCCTCCCTTCACTCCTTTAAATTTAAGCTTGAGTTATATTTTTTTTTATTACAATAGATTATAGTGGGAATTAATATGAAATGGGATACTCAAATTTCTTGTCCTTATGACATTTCTGGGAAAATTATGTTCCCAAACATAATTTGGGAACAATTTGGGATGCTGTGCTTGCTTTTATCTGGTTCTTTGGGCACTCTAAGATGTCTGTACCTTGCTAACTGTGCAATAGGCCTACAATTTTTCTCCTACCCTTTGGGTGTTTTCTCTCTATCTTAGAAGAGCTTGGGGGCCTGGAAGTTTCCCTTATGTGCTTACAGATCCATTCAGTGCTTAGTAGGGATGGATTCTCTGGAATCCACAGTACCCAGAAGTTCCATGTAATGTTAATGTATGGTAATTGCATGCCTAAGTATGTATGAATTCCTTACCCTGCTGTTGGCATTCAAGACACCAGGTGGCTTCATTATGAGTTGCACAAAATCTTTCCCCACCCTCTGCCTATCTGTCCTCCCTCCCTCATCACTTTGGGCTTGGGAATGGCACTCCAGGCCAAGCTTCTGGGAGGAAAGTGATGGACGTTAGTGCCTGAAAACTGTCATTAGTTTCTGATAAATCTTCCTTCCTGTGAACATTACCATGCTCTGAGTATGATAGATGCATCTAAACCCTGAAACATTTCTGCTCCCTCTTCCAGTTTTTCCTTTTTGTCAAACCCTGGAAGCAACTGCTGCTGGGAAGAAATCATAGAAGTGGCTGGTGTTGGCAATAGTAGTAGCTGTTTTGACTTTCCCCACACACATACACATTTTTTCCAGCCTTCTTAGTTTTTAATGTTCAGAAGAATATAAAATCATCTACTTCCATCTGGCCATGTGTTTCAGGGAATTTAAATATTCAAAAAAACAAGCAGAACTTATGCAAAAGTTATCTGCCCTCTTCTTTATAGTGTATTTGTTCTGGGCAGACTACAAAGTTGTTGCTTGATGTAAAAACCAAACAAATAATCCCTCCATCCCAGAATGTAATACATTTTTGTAAATGTGTTGTACTTAATAGCAATACTGTCCAGAATAATTTTCAAGAGAATTAATAGACATGATAATTGTGATTCCTGTGATAATAAAAAATTTGCTAAGGAAGTTCTCTTGAGTACAAGCTGAAGTTGTGGCATGTTAGCTTTGTGGGCTTTTATACCTGACATTAGACACATATTAAATAACATGTATTTTATTAGTAATACGTACCTAATTCCTGGAGACAAATGGAAAAATTGGGAGCAGAGGCAGAGGAAAATATTTTATTCCTTTCTCACCCAAACTTACTTTCAAATTAATTGTAAATGGAGCTTTGTCTTGGAATTTCATAAATGCTTTCTTGAATGCTAAAAGCAAAGTCCTAACAGCTAAAAAGTCCTTGCCCAGCTAAATTCTACATTTTCATTTTCCTTTTTAGCTCTAGATTCTAAGCCAGACAGTTTTGTGTTTATTTGCTCTAACTGCTGTATGAA
Source organism: Campylorhamphus procurvoides (assembly GCA_013396655.1). Lineage (NCBI taxonomy): Eukaryota > Metazoa > Chordata > Aves > Passeriformes > Dendrocolaptidae > Campylorhamphus > Campylorhamphus procurvoides. Next base: position 400,025 of record WBMV01005756.1, on the reverse strand, counting down.
AACAGGTCACAGTTTCCCCTCACCTGGATTCATTTCTCTGTCACGGGCTGACATGATCAACCTCTGGGACTGAGAAAGAGTTCCTGAGGCTGGTCAGGTTTGGAAAGTTTCCTTTTTATTAGAGTGTGCCAGCCTTGCCACAGACCAGACACAGCAGAACTTGCTGCATTTTTCAGGCAGGTGAGGATTGTTGGAGGGAGGACAACAGGGATGTTTATGTTTACCAAACTTATTTTGAGTTTCTTAGCCTTATATTTACTTGTTGAAAGGTTTGGGAGGTTCTTTTATCATCAGCTAATTGTCAAAGCCAAAGGAATCTTTGATAGAATACTGGTATGTGTTAAATGAAAGCAATTGATCTACCATTTTCAGGCATGCTTCCTTCGTGTTTGTTTTATTTGAAGATGACTTTGTAGTCTTCTTCAAAGACCACCTACTTCTTATCAGGAGGTAAATTGCAAAGTTTTTCTCATTTTTATACTGGTACCATAATAAAACTGTATGTAGCTATTGGAACACAAGCTCAACAGTACTGAGTTTTCCAGTTACCACTGAGTAAAAGCTCAGTTCAGATATCATGACTGGGTAATTATAATTTGTTTCAATTGATTAAAACATAGTCTGTACCAGGTCTTTCAATCTAATTAGATAAGCAAGTAATTTATTTTATGGGAAAATAATCTATTCTATTTGCAGATATTACACACTTAGAATGAGCTAGTCTCTTCCTTTGGGTCACTGGGAAGCTGAAGGTTTGGTAAACAGGACTTGGCACAGCAGCCAGTGACATCCCTGAGTCCAGAATACTGTGTTAACAACATGTCAGGTATAGAAAAGTTGTAACTTTTACTTAAGTTTTCACTGCACCTGGTAGCTAAGGGGAAATTTAATATAAGGATTTTTAGAAGGCAGATTGTATACTGCTTATCATTTCTTTTTGTCCTGCTGAAAAGATGCCAAATTATGGTATTCGTATAAGATCTATAATATGTAAGAGATTTTTCTCTTGAAAAAAGTTTGCATTTGTACAAAACCAAAGACATATTTTAATCTTTTAAAGACATTTTTTACATAGAAAGTAGAGGATTTCCGTTTTGTTTACCCCAGGTATGAATTGTCACAACAGTAATCTATGCATGCTTTTGCTTTTTTGTTGATTATTTGTTAACTGTCAAGATACTTTCTGATACACCGATAAAAGTGTAGTAGGGTAAATGTATTTTATTTCCCTTTTTTAGTCACAGTTCTCAGGAATTCACAAACTGGAAAATCTTGATAATTTTTTATTTCTTTGCTTAACATTTTAATAAGGCCTTTGCAGTTTATTAAAATTCAACACTGTATTAAAATGTATTATTCCACTGTGTTCCAAGGATCAGTGTCAAGAAGATTTAGTAGTTTTGCTCTTCAGGGCTTCCTTGCATAATCTTACTTTCTTATTAGGAACAAATCTGATGTGGTATTTTCTTTCCAGCAAGCTTTGTCTTTAGAGGCCTGCAGTGTTGTTATTTATCCCATTACTTTTTATTTTTCCTCATTGTACTAATCTCTTCCCTCCATCCCAGTTGGCTCCCTGTCTTAGCCTGGGGTTCTTTCTGGCAATGGCAAGTCCTTACACTCAACAGGGGAGTTCCAGGCAGGTTGCCAACAATATCCAAAGTAACCTTTCTCCATGTTATGGGGTACAGAGTAAATGTGGAACCACAGGTGGGCATTTGGTAGCAAATCCGAGGTGTGGTTTTTGACCTCTTCTGCATCATTCTTAAATATATTTTTATCTTTTAAGGAAGATTTCTGTCATGAAAGTCACTGCTTTGGTATTCAGAGAGATGAGTCTGGTGGCCCTGTAAGGCGTAGAGTAAGTAATCACCCATTAGAATTACCAATTAGCTGCACTGAGGCACTTAAGCTGGAGTACTGAAATAGAGGGAAAACGCTCAGCACTTCTCTGCTGCTGACATGTAAGTGAAAGGAAATTAAATGCACAGCTCGGCTGTATGTGTCAAGTGCTCTCCAGCACCACAGCTGGAGGCAGATTAATGACAGAATCCACCGGTGACCATTGTCATCCCAAACTGAAAACAAACCCAGGCTCTGTGAAGATAGAGATAATTTCCCTTTCCCAGAAAAATGTAGGACACTACTGCTTATTTTCTATTACCAGTTGATAAACCGTGAGCTCTGGTTTGTTTGGTTTGAGTTTTTATTTGGTTGGTTTTATTTAATTATGTTGGATCACAAGGGACTCAGTCACTAGGTGTGACATGGTCACTGGCTGACAAACTCTGGCCAGTTGCAAAGACAACTCATCATTCCTGTGTTAGTGACGCTGCCTTTTGATTCCAGACAAACATGGGGGCTGCTTTGTGCTTGGTTTTTCTGTGTGCAGTTACAGGTACGTGGATGTTGTACCTGGACTTAAAAAATGAGTCCCAGAAACACTGAGGCCAAGGAATGCACTTGCTAAGGCCAATGAACTGGTCAGTCCTTGAACACTGAGGGAGTGGGAAGCTGAGACCCACCTGGGATAGTCTCCTCTTTTAGTTCTTGTCAGGGTTTTTGTCAGGTTTCAAGGCATCGACAATTTGATTTCTAGAAAACAATCAAAACAATCTGTATCTTAACAAAATTAAACTAGTTGCTGTGGTTATTAGGCACTAGATAATCCGAGAAAAGGAGTTATTCTCACTAATCTTCTGCCTGTTTTCACCACAACTGAATTTGACAATGGATTGTTGAACAACTGAAGACTAATCTTTCTCTCTCTCTGCAAAGTTTTTATGATTGTGGCTTCCCTGCAATTTGCACTCCTTCACTTCTTTATCCACCAAATACTCATATGATGTAGAGAAGTGCTATTAACTCAGCTTTATGCACTGAAATGTGGTTTGTGCAAGGTCACGTGGGCAGTTGCTAACTGAGCACAGCTGAACAAGCCTCTTCAAGCCCCAAGCTAGAGGGGTGAGTGTGGGACACTTTTCTGAAATGAAAGAATTCAAATGAAAACATTTTTCCAGTTAAACTGAGTAAGACTGTGTTCATTACAGGAATAAACATTATTTATATGCAGTTTAAACTACTGCTCAGGTTATTGTATGATTGGCTCTTTGATACTGGTTTAAAATCAGTAGAAGGTGACACCAAAATGGATTAATCCTGAATCATGGATTTCAAATGCATTTGTGTTGGAATTTCCAGTTTGAATTAGGTCACTTTTTTTTAGTTGTTTTGGATGCTCTAATTGTTGAATTTGCACAAGTAAGTTCTTTTTTTAAGTATGTTTAATGATTAGGTTGTTGCTACAGAACCGTCAGATTGTGTGATGAAAGTTATGGTACTGCAGTCTGCTTTGCAAATTGAAGGTAATTAAATTCACCTATTTTTAAGTATCAATTACGTGTAACTGCAGTTTCATTTGTAACACCATTTTAGAACTGCTTGATCCAGAAAACTTCCTTATGGAAAAATAATTGTGAAATAGCTCAGGATATCTGCTTGATTTCATCAGGAGTCTGAAAGGGTTTTAAAGACCCATTTTTTGTCAACTGTGAGCATTATCTGAAAAATAAAACTCTTGAAGTGCTGTCTGGATTCTCTTTTTAGAAACCCTTCTTGTATTTAGCTGACAAATTATGATAGATGAAATATGATATGTCAGCCAGCAACTTTTTTCCCTTCCCTAGGTAGCTACTGGTTACCCTTATGAAAATCAGCATTTGGCACTGGCTGCCATCCAGTCATGCTTGAAATACTAGGAAATAGAAAATAACAGCCATGGCAGAGTTGAATTATTCTGATGGCTTGTTTTGATTTTGCTGAGGAAAAAGATGAGTCAGAGATTGCTTTGAGGCTACAAATTTCAAAAACACTAAAATAAATTCAAGTAAAAATGACTTGAAAATGTACAGGGTCTGTTTTCCTTGCATGGTACAGCTGGAGCTCTGTGCCCCAGGGATGCTTTCAGATTCCATTTCAGGTGGCATCTGAAAAACCACAAGTGATGACTTAAATACACAAAGGTATTTTTTGTTGTGTATAAACAAAGAAGTATGTATTAGCAGTGAAAATTCTTGCTTTCCCAGCCTCCTGGTTAAAATAACTACAAAATTCTAGATCAGAAAAGACTTGACCAAGAGTATGTTGTCAGGAAGGCTGAATGTTATATCCCTGGTTTTGGAATTTGGCGTTATGTTTGTTGTTATGTTTCACACAATGGCTACAAAAGGCATTGTTCCTTCCACATCTGTTGTTTTTTAGACAAGTTTAAATGCCTCAAGATAGTAAAATTCCTCATGAATATACTGAGAACAAAGCCAGTTTGTCTTCGAACTTGGGCATTTGGAAAAACTGTTGCTGGTAGCCTTGTGAAAACAGTTCCAGTGCCTGCCGTGAGTAGTCTCTGACATTGGAAAGCCCCAGTTACCCTGGGGCAAATAAACTTTTGTGTCTCTATTCAGGATATTAAACTCATTGGTACTGAAGCATTTCAGAACTGTGACCAGATTTCTTACATCCTTTTCTTCCTCTCTCAACTGTGTGCTTTTATGAGATACTTGCATTATTTTTCTTTGCAATTTACTCAGTTTTCCATCACATTCTATGTGATCAAGCTAAAGATCAAGCTTCAGATGTTGTCTTCTTCTAATACTTTGTGCCACACAGCATATTGATAATAGGAAATATATGGTGCATAATAAATATTGATTTTTAGAAAAATAAGACTAGGTTAGAATTTTTAAAGAGTAAAATAAACTTTATCTAAATTAATTAATTTTTTTTAAATCCCTGCAGTGGATTTAAAATAGACGATGCAAGAAACTGAGTTTCAGCTGAAAGATAGAACTAGCTAATTAAAATAATGGAAATTAACTTTGGTTAAGATTTGCAAAACTAAACCCGTTTTTCATCTACATCTTTAATTGTAGGACTTTTTATACCTAGAGCCTGTGCAGCAATTGTAGACCTCCTGCTATTTGCAAGGCTTTGCCTTTGTGTTAGAACACAAATACAGACCATCTGTAGCTTTTTTGAGGTAGTTACTTGCACTAGTTACACTTTCCTTTGCTGGGAAGCATATGAGAAATTGAGCTGAGTGGGAATTTTCCATTGAGTATTTCTTTAGATTTTGTCTACAATCACCATTCATATCACTCCTTAGGAAAAAAACCCTATATATAATACTTTCTGATTTGTTACAAACCAGCATTTCTGTGCCTGGAAAAACCTGTATGATGAGGAAGCATTTTTGATGCTATAATGCCATTTACTAATTAGCTCAGACATTTGTGTCTTGCATCCTAATTAGCGTATCACATCCAGTACAGCAGCATGGGATGTTACGGTTGAATCACACTGAATCTGTGTGTCTATTTGTGTACAATTTAACTTCATAGAAATGGAGGTGAGCACATATATCATATATATTTACCCACGACCCATCATACTCTCCCTGTGTGGTGTTTTCTGTATAGCACATACTTAGCCTATATAGCACTTGAGTTTAAAAGGGAGCTTCGGGGGTTGTGCCAGCCTGACAACTGTCAAATGGCACACTTGAAAACTATTGGGTTAAGATTGTTTCAGACCTATTTAATTTTAATACCAGACTTTAGACAAATGTTTTCATAACAGGAAGAAAAGGGATACATCATGGCTTAAATCTTTCTATAAAATTATATGTTTCTCAGAGGATAGCTGTAATTGAATTATAGAATGCCTTGAGAGTATCCTTGTCGGTGGTTAGAGAGATATGAAGGGAAGCAGAGAGACTCTTTCACAGACTAAATGCGGAAGAGGCACCCTATAATTCAGCTATATGAAGCCCCCAGCAATCATATAATTATACTATAAATGCAGTTTGGGAGGAATGAAAAGCAGCATTTATTTAAAACATTAAGAAAAATTACTTCATTGTATGAGAGATGCTTTTCTCTGTGTTTTATTAAATCAAGTCTTTCGTGTGTGCCCATCTAACAGGCTTTGCTCAATCTTTGTCACAATGCAGTTGCACATGTGTATAAATCTTCTAATGTGTGGGGAGGAGATCTGGTTTGGAAGGATAGTAGAACCCAAACTCCTAAGGGAGGACAATGCTAACAGAACTGAGTCTCTATTTCTGCCAATTGATTAGGAGTTTTCTCTTTGTAAGGTTTGGTATGGCCAGCTAAAGAGAAAACTGGGAATTCAATTCTAACTCTCCTCTTGCGTAACACAAGTGAGTTATCTGGGTAGCAAGGGGAATTGTGGATATTCTGTGTTGAAATTTACTCAATGAATCATTCCCTACTCTCGAACTTTAGCTCAAATAGTTTTATTTTCTCTAAAAGGAGTAAGAGAAATGTTCATTGTAATTGTAGTTGGCAACGGGATGTCAAGGTGATTGTTAAATTAAACTCAGGATGTCAGTAAATAAATAAGTAGACAGTACTTACAATTTATATAGGGGCGACATTTACTCTTAAGGTTTAGAATTAGTTTAGAACATTTACAGAGTTCTTAGTGCAGTCTAAATATCCCCAAAATACTCACATGTGAACTGTCCCAGGAACGTGTGACTGGATGAGCACAGTGTTGCATTGCACCTGCCCTTTCCAAACCCCATTCTGGGTTTCTTTAGTAGGCACCTCTATGATTCTTACAATTCCAACATCCAGAAGCTGTAAATAGTGGATGAAGTGATGCAGCCACACTGTAGAAAGAAGAAAAATCTTGTCCTGTTTAGTTGATGGGAGTATGGAAGAGCTTTTTAAAGCCCACGTAGGAGGATTGTCCTGCTGCTAACAACAGATGACCTGATCCCCTGTCTTTTGCATCATCATGTAATACTTCCTTCTGTAGCCTTGTGCAATAACAGAATTCTGATGTTATTTCTGGAAGAGATCAAGGTGTGGATTTGGAGTGGGAGGGTTCTTGTTTGGTTTTCAGTTTAACACACCATTAGCAGGGTCACTCTGTAATACATACAGTATTATGACCTTACCAAAAGGAGATTGCAAAGATAAAAATATGGATCTAATTTCAAATCTCATCATCTTACAATACTAAAGCTGTATGAAGGCAGCTGAGCTAGTGATCTCATTTAGCAGCCTGGACAGCTAACCTGTGCAGAAGGCAGATCATCAGAAAAATCAGACCAGAGACTGCTGAGTGTTCCACAGGACATGATACCTCAGCTCCAGGAGTTCTTCTAATGGAAAGCTCGTGAGATTCCTGTGACAGATCTGAATCTATGTGTTAGCCTGAATGCATTATTGGATGTGCCATGGACAGGCTTCAAATTACATGTTATGGGTAACAAAAGAGCTGCATTCTTTAAGAATATATTTTTTGAGAAAGGAAGAGATAAAGATTGATGACAGAATCAAATATCATGTGATTTCCATTAACATACTGACTGCCGTGGTCTGTTTCTATTTTCTCTCTGAAAAATTATGGTTAAAGGCTATTTAGTAGCTCAATACTACATTGATTTTTAAATCAGTTTCCTAATTAGGCTTACTTTTTGGGTAAGGAGTGATGACATTTTAGGGAGAAGCCTAAAGTGCAGGCTAACTCTGTGCTGTTGTAGTAATTTCAGATAACTGGTACAAACCAAGAGAATAGGGCAGCTGAAGAAACATGAAATTACGTTGCTTTCCAGACTCTCGCATTCTTTTTCAGATAGCAATCTGAAGTGAATGGAGTGGACAGAACAAGCACTTGATCCCGATACATGCATAAACTTTACTGCTGCTATGTAACTCCATGTGTGTATGTGCCTTTGGCAGAGGCAAAGAAGGTGGAGCATTCAAATTATCTCACAGTAATCAGGATTTGAATCCTGGGAATGAAGAGGTAGTGATAAAACCTGAAAATCCCAGAGGAAAATGCATTTCTGCACGCTGCTTTAAAGAGTGCTTTTTTAATTATTTTTTCTTTTCAGGGAGTAAAGGATTGTTTGTTGGTGTTGGTTTTGGTTTTGTTTGGCTTTTACAAGAGCATCTCTTAAGTTTTCATTTGTTGATATATATAGTGTTACTTCCAGAGTCTTTCAGATCCCATTAAAGTTTTGGGGGTTTTTTTGTTCTGTTTTTTTTTTTGGTTTGTTTGTTCTGTTTGCTTTTTGCCACCTGAATCCTCTGCAGGATACAGGTGACGTGTGACTGAAGTTTTAGAGAGCCCCTTGACATTATTTTAAAATCATGATAAACGTGTTTAGATTGAAAAATTATTTTTTTGTCTGCTAACTTGACAGTAACTGCAAAATACACTAAAATTGTTTTGGTTTTCTCCTTCTAAAATACTGTTTGTTTTATTATGCGTCCATAAAATGTTGAGATACAGACCTAGATGCCACCTACAGAGCTACCTTCTCAGAATCTTTGTACCACTTACATATTTTTTCCTGCATTTTAGTGTGAACCCAAGGCCCGTAACACCGAGATGCCACATTTTATATGCTTTGTGCAAGACCCCCTCTGCAACTCAAAGATGGAGCGCGGCTGTTGCAATCTGTTCCCAGAATTGGATCTAGGCCATTGATTTCTCTCTGGCTTGTGTCTTAAATACATTATTGATGTGCACTATCATCTTAGAAACACTGCAGATGCTTGCACTGTGCACCTGTACCTGGCATATGTCTTTGCTTACTGGAGAAGAAGAAGAGAAGGAGAAGACTTTAGGATTTTGTTTCTCATTGTAAAATACTTATGGACTTGAGAGGCTAAGCAAGATCTGATGTTCAGCCAAATACAGCTTCTAAACAGTGCCATTGATCTTATTTTTGAGTTTTTCCTAATTGTGTATCCAAATTTCTCATCTTCCCTTTTTTAACTTGAGCAGAAAATTCTTTTTGCTGGATTTTTGAATTATTGGTCAGACTTTCTAATTTTGGAGCTCTAGAAGTGAAACTTTTTCAACTACATCTTACTGTGGATGTACATTCGCTACAGTGTATCTCATGGCTTGAAAATTAGTAATAAATCTAAAATAGTGTTATCAAGTATTTAGTATTTCCTGTTTGGGGCTGTTACGTTTGAGAAGCTTCTTTGTCAATCCACTGTCTATCAAACTCTCCAACTTAAGTATATACTTGTTTGAACCCTAAAAACTATCTTTTTGTGATTGCTCAAATGTTTGGTAAATCCGTGTTTAATCCCAGTGAACTTGTCTGCAATACTTGAGTATGCCTGTTGTGTATCTATTTTTGAATGTGCAGGTTTGGGCCAAATTTAGGTCATGTTTACTCTGCTGGAAAGGCTGTTTCAGAAAAGAGGAAATTGTAAGCCTAATGACTTAAATATACAGAGAAAGCTTTTTATATTCTAGATTGACAATTGTGGTGCATTCAGATGTACTTAGAAGAACCTGGAAAGAGCGAAGTGCTTCTTGGAATTACTGTCTTAAGGAAAAGCCCTAAATTGTTTTGCAAATGTAATTCACCAGAAATGATTTCTTACTCTGAGCTCACAGAAGACTCCAGCCTCATCGTGCTCAGGGTTTCGATGGTAAAATGTTACTGCAGTTGACATAATGATGAAGGGCCTGTTTTGAAGATGCAGATTTTGAATTCTCAGTAGCAATTAATACAGATCAGCAGTGGCCACAGGCTCTTAAAGGATCAGTGAGAGAGAAATGACTTAGAGTTTTCCTTGTGGTAATATACACAAAAAGGGGAAAAAAAATCTTAATGTGGGTTTACATTTGTGATAGATCAGAGAAGCTTCATGAAAAGGATTAATAGCAAAAGCTGTAATATCAGTCATTGTTGCTGAAAAGTTTCCTGTCAGGCACTTTGCTCAGTGCCATGGAGGTGATGGTACGCAGCGATGTGACTAATGCGGCTGCATGTGTGACTGAAACCCATGGATGATCTGAATGACTTACCAGTCCAGGAGCACAGGGTTGACTGCCCTTAGCAGGGGGAGGGAGGGAGAAGGGGGTCTGAGCAGTTCATACATAATTCATTGTGGAAAAGTGAATTTGCCAAAGCATTCAGTGTTTATATATAATGTAGCACATGTGATAACAGACTTCTAAGCTGAAGCTGAGCCTTTCAACATTTTTTTTGCTCAAGATCCCAAGAGATATTTCATTTACTTTGTTCTTTGTAGATGTTCTAAATGAGAATAAATATGTGATTCACCTTCTAGATCCTGGTTTGCAAAAGAGACTGGTCTGAACTATGAAATTCAAATCTGGATGGAAATTTGCCATCGTCTGTTAGATGTATATTCCAAGTTTCTGTTTAACTTCTTATTAGCTTTTTGAAGTCCCATGTCAAGTTCACAGCTCAATGGAAAAGTGAATCACCTTGTAATGATTAAGAGTCCGATAGATCAATAATCCAGAATTCTCATGTGATAGCACCAGATAAGACATTCACATAAGGTTCAAAACCTAAAGGATATTGTTTTTAATAATAATTTTCATTGTCTAATTCAGTAGTTGCTGACTTTTCTGGCAGTGGTGGTCTTCCAGCCAGAAGGTTTCTCACCCTGTCTGAAGTTAGACTGGCTTTAAGTGATTTAGACAAAATTCAGTATGTGTATAGTACAATAAGTGTTGAGACTAAGAGAACTAGAAACATCCCTTCAAAGTAGTCCCCTCTGGGAATAAAAAATCATGAGGAATGCAGAAACTGTGAACTGTATTGGCCAAGCATCAATGCCCATGGCTGAAATTTGCCCTCAGTTGTAGGGCTGACATTTGCATATTTTTCAGCGTTTCATCTTTGCCTAAGCATGGGTTCAGATTCAGTCTCTGGTTCTGATTTCAGCTAAACATTACGAAATCAGGGTCTAGGATGTCTTTATGCTTACATGAGATAAGTACCGCTTTGGCTTCAATGTCATTTGTTTGTGCTTGCTCAAGTCTCTATTGTTGTGAATACAAATGGAGAGACTGTTTCTGTCAGTCCTCTGAGGAGAGGTTTGCACTGCTGAGATTGCTTTTTGCATCCTTACTTTTTCTGTATGTGCCTTCAAAAGGGACTTAAATGACTTCAGTACAGTTCTTTGGATCCTTGCCATCTCTCTGATCCACAATGCTAAATGCTGTAGGGAAGTTTAGGAGTATGGGCACAGATGTCTGTTTACTATTCATCACTGGAGAGAGAATTGTGCATCAGTGTTGTTGAGGCTATTTCCTCATGCCTTGAGCAGAATCTTGACCTTACTGGAGTCTGGGAGGGAGTAGCTGGTCATCGGGCTGTGGTTGGCACTTCAGCTTTCTGAATAGGAGATTGCTGTCAGGCACTAGTTAGAAATATTCAGAGTACATTGATACTGTTTTCACTATTGGTTGGTCTGGGGTATGCCTGAAAAACGAGGGTGAGAAGGTTTGCCCCTGCTCCCATCTCATTTGAGGCAGTGATCATTTCAGTTGTGAGAAACGAGGCAGTCATTACTCTTCCATCAGCTCAAAAATGCATTGATCGTCTTCAGATGATTTTACACGTTTGGGTTTTTTTTGGTATGTGGAGAGATTCTGTGCTTTTGAGAAGCTTTTTCAAAGTCTTTTGTAATCAGTAGAGCTCATCTGCAGCTCTCCACTGCACAAGGAGAAGATTGAGTTGTGAGAGAATTAAGGTGCTGTGGCTCTACCATCCTCTCCAGAAACCACAATGGTGAGGACTTGGGGGCAGCCATTCATTCACACAGGTCCTGTGAAACCCAGGCCAGGTTGTCACATTTCTTCATTGCAGTATCTGTTCTTCAGAGCATCTGAGTGATTAAATTACTGTGAGGAGAAACTGGAGTATCCTTCAAACCTGCATTCTCTTCTAGCCATCAGTCAGAGTAAATGAATAGAAAATAAAGTTGAATCTTTGGGTTTTTTTCTACATCAAGCTAGTTGTTCCATAGGACCAAAGTTCTCTAGGTGGGGAAAGGGAACAGAGGAGAATCCTGAACTTTCAGGTGGTGATTTCTTTTTGTGTGCCATCTTGTAGCTCTTGTGCTCTCTGGTAGCAAACAGCAATCACATTTCCAGTCCGGTGGTACCTGTAAGTCAACAGTGCCTCTGGGATCTTTCACTGTGAAAGGGGCCATATAAATGTAAGGCAATGATATTATCTTTATTATCAATTAAACTTTTAGTGCCATGACAATCTGGCATGCAAGGTGCATCAAATGAACTCTAGCTGTGATTATTTCTAAACACCATATAAAGGCAGACCTTGCTGTACTAATCACATTGAAATGGAGTAAAAGGACAACTCAGTTATGTCAGGATGAAGTTACTGAAGCATATTAGAATCTGCACAAAAATACTGCTGTTTTCTCCCCAGGCCCCCCCTCCAAGAGATTTGTCTCTGCAAAACCTGAGCCACCATATCCTTTAACTGAAGGGAGTTACTATGGCAGGATTGTTGATGGCATTTTTGTAAGGAATAATACTGGAGCAAGCACTGGAAATGCTGTGTGTTGTTGCAGGAACTTGAGACTTCATTTTGTTAGAGTAATTCTGTCCTTTTCTCCCCCCCCACCTCCCCAGGATGTGTTATTTTAGGATGATTATACTTCACACTTCTATTTCTGTTCAAGATATTATAATTAATGTTCTATTTCCAGACCTGTTCTCTAAGCCTGCCTTTGCACATATGCATGTGAGTGCTACATCAGTATTTTTGGGGCTTCTGTGTCTTTTCCACGATCATTGTCAACATCACAGTCTTTGTTAGAAGTATTCAGAAAACAACCTGTGGTTTTGTACAACGTTTATATATTTAGCATAAACTAAATTATCTTACTGGGTTTGTTGCCCTTTCCCCTCACCTTTGACTGGAGGGGGAGTGTTTATACCCACTGTTAAGTAGCACTGCCTCTCTGCTTAGAGGTGACTGTGCATCAGTGAAGGGTGAAGCAGATCAACACACTGTGCAGCATTTCTAATGTGTCTGGCAATGCTTTTGGGGGGAAAAAGACATTGTAGCCAAGATGTATTTACTAGAATTGTTTTTCTAGGGCTTCCCTTTGGGCCTTCTACACTTAATAACATAGTATATTTGAAAGTTTCCTATTTTTCTTTTTATAAGTCAGGTTAACAATGACAGGGCAAATCAGGGTTCTCCCCTCGAAGGATGTTTGATAAGCCAGATTCTGTTGGGGAGTTATATATCTGAACTACCTAACAGTTTTTCTGTCTATAAGAGTAACAGCAAACTTCCTGTGGAAGTGTTTTGCCCATCTTCAACCCCAAAATGTGTGCTGGCAACATGCAGAAATGAAGAATTAACAGATCTGATTAGTTCCTGGATCACTGTGAAGAAAACCAGATCCATTTAGCGAGCCTTTTTTTTTTAGTGTAAATTACTGCCATCTTCTTTGCTAGAATAACTCTCCTGAGCATCTTCAGGTGGATTGCCAGTAAAGAGCTGTCTAGTGATACCGTGTTTTATACATTTTCAAGTAAATGAAAGCTCAGAAAACCCCCTAGCATTTGAGACATTGTGTAGTTTTATAGCACACTTAAACTTCGGATTCTTCTGTAAACTAATGAACAGATTACAGTCAGCACATGTATGTGGTTCTTCCTCTGTGAAGGTTTAGTGTATAGCAATATTTTTATTTCATCTCTGCCACTTTCTGCTGAATTACATGTAGTTCTTCGTGCATTTCTGCACAGAGATACTAGCAATCTTTTTTTTTTTTTTAATCACTGGATAATGATAAGTCTTTCTCTGCAGGCAAGACATAAGATAGAGAAGATCAGACAAATAGTTCTGAGCATCTGGTGAATTTAGTAGGCTTTTGTGAATGATAAACCTGTTGGGGTTACCTTAATAAGTAATACATAATTTCCATAAATCACCACTAACAGCTCTCTGGTAAGGTGTAAGCAGATAGGTTGATCTTCCCATAATGTGAGACTGAAAGACACAAGTAAAACACAAATATGTCGATGTGAGGAAAATGTATATTTGTCTTGTTGTGCATACTGATTTCTGGCACAGTGTTGTGCCTAGGAGGCAGTAAATAAACAAATGGCCAGCCGAAAACCTGTATAAATCTGAATTGATTCCGCAAGGAATAGGAGGAATTTTGCAGCCTTTCTGACTGCAAAAAATCCCATGGTTTCCCTGTGACAAATGTATTTCACCAAAGCTTACTGCAGTCCAAGGCTATGTGTTTGCCTTCATGAAGTAGTGTGGATTGCAGTCCTAGAGACATCATTTTTCATCATCTGCAAACATGAAAATAACTTCAGTAAGCACAGCAGCCTGATTTAGTGTTATTGAAATGCTGCCATCTCAGGATGTGCAGTGTGTGTAGCCATGTTTAGAAAACAAGTGAAAAGAAGAAAATAGGGAGAGGGAGGCAAAACTTAAATCTGACCATATTTTTTAAAATAAACCAAATATTACTCACCAAGTGGAAATGTAGTTGAGAAGATAATTGATGGTTACTGACCTTCTGTTTTAAATCTAACAATATGTGTATTTTGAGTTGTAGTTGTTTAACCTGGAGACGTTACATTGTGCTGTCAATTAAAACATATATTCAGTTTGTTTATTGAGTTCTCTTAGAATACCAGTGCTATTCCCATATCAGTTTTGTGGCAGTGCAAAGATAGTGCTTCAGATAAGAATAACCTGTGGGTCTACATATTTTTGTGTGTGGAGATAGATCAGTATTTATGTATGCAAATTTATGAAAGAGTTTGTACAGGTTTTAGATGTTAGTCCTAATGGATTTTAACTCTCCTCATAACACTTGGAGTAGTTTAAATTATGATGTCACTTTTAATGTTATCCAAGTAATCTGTGCATTGCTTTTATCATACTTGAACCCTACCCAGCAGGTGACATTGCTATTAAACTGAAAATTCATGGAGTATCTAAAGAGAAGTAACACAGGAAGCCTTTTCTGGTCAGCTGTAACCATGGTACCTGAAAAATTGTTCAATATAACCTCTTTGATGCCTTTTCTCCCCCCACCAGAAAGAGCTTTTATCAAAATTTCTACAGCTTTCCTGTTGCACTGACGCCCAAATTCATTTCCTATCAGTTGAGAATACACAGTTGGATTTTTCTTTAGTTAAAAAAAAAGTGCCCCTGCTCAAAATGGAGATGAATGTACTTCAGAAAATAACAAAAGCCTATCTGTGTGTGTTGAGCTGCTATCTCATTGTATAACCCTGTCTCTTTGAAGGTTTAGCTTTTCTCTATAGACCAACAGCATATATAGAAATGTAGGTTTAGTAGCACTAGGCCTTCTAGAGCTATTCTGTGATAGAAGCTTAAAAAAGCATCTTTGGAAAGTGAATTAATTAGTCCGTTGTGCTTTGTGCTGGTGAGCTGGTATGAAGTTATCTTGGCTTTAAGGGAGCTCTGGGTTTACTGACTGTGGCAACTCCAATGCAATCTGCAAAGTGACACCTGCCTCTTGGCTAAAGCTCATAGCTGAGGCAGGAGAGGCAGATTCTGTTTCTTCTTACCTGTGGCAGCTTCTTTGACCTGGCTTCTATAAAGTCTTCCTGAAAAATCTGTTGGTCCCCAAGGACCTATTGACCATGCACCAAATGCACTTATTTGTCTCCTAATCCAGCTGGCAAAATTCACAGTGTGTCAGGGAGAATTACTAAAATAATTTAAAATATTCTCTTAATCCACACATACATTCTTCAAAAGCACATGAATCAGATTGGTTTTACTTGTACGTAGTTGAAAAATGGTGTTAGGTAACATTTAAAATGAAGCAACATGTGGCAAAACATGCCAGAGTGTTATGGAAATTGTCTGGGCACATGCACATACATAAATACGTGTCTTTGTATGTTACACATAACAGTGTTGCCACCTATTGATAGAAATTTAAACTTCACATAAATGTTTATGATATATTTCTCCCAACATGGCTAAGGCCTCCTCCTTCTGATGAGACTGGTGTGGGAAATGTGTATTATTTGTGGCCGAATAGCTCTCACAGGCTCTGATAATACCAAAGTGTTATAAAGTAATGGGTGGTGTTCAGAAACCAAGAGAGGATAAATGTTATCAAAGGAATCTAAAGCTGCTGACGCTTTTATAGAACTTAGATGTATTATCCCATTGTAATGCAGCTTTTGATGAACAAAGTAGTAAGTGTGTCTGGTCTGCATATTTCAAGCTTATCTCTGTAATTGTCATGGGGATAGAAGGAAGAGTGGAATAACTGGCTTATTGAATTGAGGCAATATTTATACATGTATGACTGCCTAGACTGTCCTTCAAAAATATGTTCAGAATCAAGTCGATCTCTATTAATTGTGTTGAAGAAGTGATACACTTTTATTTAGAAAATAAATACCCATTGCCATTAAATCTGATCTAATATTAATATTATTTGGAGGATAAATAGCTGGCTGATTTACAGGTATTTTTGTTTAAGAAGACTGTTTTATTCTGAAGAAAAATGGTTTTGTTCTTAAAAAAACAAGTGAAAATGAATCAGAAATTGTCTAATACGTAGAGTATTTCCATGAAAAACTATTGAATAGATGTGAGTGCTGCTTTAGACTTGGGAGAAAAAAAAAAATGACCAATGCAATGTTGTTTGCATAGCCATAAAGACATGTGTACAATTGTGTGTCATTCTTTTAAGCAGTCAACCTTTATTCCAAACTAGGATTTGTATTTTTCTTTTTGGTATTTATCAGTATTACCTCTTGGATAAACTCTCCCATTCTGGAGGTGTGCACTAAAGTGGATGATTATGTTTTGTCTTCCATGACAAACACAGTTTAATTTCCTGCATATTGCTTTGCTGCAGATTAGTCCAGCCTGTGATGTCTTGGGTAAGTGTGAGTGCCTTCCCCGAGTTCCTCACAGGGGTCAGTGTGGAAACCACTAAGTGGATTTGGCCACCTCAGGAGACAAGATACAGCCAGGGATATTTTCCTTCAGTGTCCATGCCCTACAGCTACTTGAAAGAAGAGTGTAGGCAGGTGGAGGTTGGTTTCTTCTCCCAGATAATAAGTGATGTGATAAGAGGCCTCAAGTTGCGCCAGTGGAGGTTTAGATTGGATATTATGAAAAATTTCTTCACTGAAATGGTGGTCAGTCATTGAAATAGGCTGTGCAGGGAAATGATGGAATCACAATCCCTGGAAGTGTTCAGAAAAAGTGTAGATGTGGCATTTGGGGACATGATTTAGTGATGAACGTGTCAGTCCTGGGTTAATGGATAAACTGAGTCACCTGAGAGGCTTTTTGCAACATTAACAATGGCTGTGATTCAGGTGAAGCATGAACAAAAATTACCCTCTATTACAATCTATGAGAGCTGAAATGTGGAACATTATCAGGTGTTCTAGACCCTCAGACTGGCTGAGGCTAAACAAGAAGACATTTAATTGCAGTGTTAAGCTGCACCTGGAACTGAAGCAACTGAAAGGTCAGAGAAGGGGAGCCAAAGGTGTAGAAAGCCCAAAAGGGAACCTGAGGGCAGCATTGGGAAGAAATCATTTTTAGGGTTTTGGAGCTACAAAAAGGAAACTTATAGCTAAAAAACTGTTACTCATAAACTGTAGGGTCTGCAATTTTATATATTTATTGTAAAATAAATCCATACATCACTTTGGACTACTTAGGTGGCCCTGAAGCTTTATGGGAAATGCCATGTATTAGAATGGCATATTATTTGTGATAGCAAAGTGCACCTTCTTAGCTGCAAGCTAAGTTGAATGTCATGATAGAATTTTAATTTCTGCTTGTAGTTGTGAAGAGTTGGTTACACAGATATCAGCAAGCCATGAGAGCTGTATGTCCTTACCTCCCATTTGTCAAGAGTTGATTGGAAACATCTGCATGGCTTGTTCAATCTGCTAACTGGATGTGTTCATCCGAGCTTAACTGACAAGTAAAATGTACCAAATAATATGAGACTTCCAGGCTGACCTTTGCTAACAAGGCACCTACATCATACTTGGTGTGCACTAAGCCACTTCCACTGAAAGGGTGTTTGCAAATGGCTCTGTACTGTTTAGCCCCATTCCCAGCAGTGTAGATAAAGGAAAAGCTGCGTATTTTCTTGAAAGTAGTCTTAAATTTCATAGAAAGTAATTCAAGGAGTAGGTAATACGAGAGGAATTTTTTGATGGGCACTAATGTTGTTTTTAAAGGCAGGCTTTTGGTTTATGGAAGGTGGAGTGGGGAAACATTGATACTTCTGTGACCTAGAAGTTGTTAGTACTTCTAAAGCACCATGTTTGTGGGTTTGGTGTTGTTTATTAGGAATGTCCAGTGTTTTAATATACCATTATCTGTAAAAACAAATCTTTAAAAATAACAGTGAGTTTAAAATGTATTCTTTTAAGTACTCTAATGCAGGGGTGAAGGTTTGTTTAAATGGTGACCTTTGAGAGGCAACAGATCATATACATGCTTTTTAAAAACAAAATTATGTCTATGTTAATCCTTAGATCAAAATTATGTTCAGACCTCAGTGCAATATTGACAGTGTCAAGGTGAGGTAATCCTTCTATGAAGTGCGAGGAAAGGGGTTGTGGTATCTTCAGGGTGAGAGGAGAGATGCAGAAGGGAACAAAAAATACTGGTGAAACAGACTGTAGATGAGGAGTGGTTGTGAAATTAATGGCTAGTACAACAAAATGCTGTAAGAAGAAAGGAGTTTAATATACTTCTATTGAAATATTTGTTTAACTGTCTTGTTTAAAATGGCAGTACATTTGAATACCCAGAAAATATGGTTATTGTTAGAGGGGGGAAAAAAAATTAACATGACAACAATTTAAGCCCTTGATATCTTACTTCAAGATCTTGGTTAAATCTCTTATTAGATTTAGCAAAGATATTTGTTTCCTTTACCAAAATGATAGGTTTAGTGTCTTACAAGGAAATATTTGATAGAAATGCTTTGTATCGTATTATCCAGTTGTGGATTAAGCATGCCAAGCTGCTGAAAACCACTGTGGTAGTCCAGAGTTCACAACCTTAATCTGATTACGCTGTTTCTGATGATTAACTTGGACTCCTTTATTTCTTTATTTTAAATCTGGGAGACCTTAACTTCTCAGGAATCTGTGCATCTCCAGTGAAATCAACCTAATCCTGCTAAAAGAACTCTGATTTACAAAATCTAAACCAACTGTGGAGTTCACTGCTTAATGTGGCTCAGTTGGAAATAATCTTTCCTTGGTCAGGAATGCAGAGGAGTGGATACTGAACAGAAAAACCTGACAGTCAGCAATGCTCTTCTTTATTTCTTCGGTTATGTTTTTGGAATAATATGGAGCAGATAAAGAGGGCCACATGATACAATATCCCAATGTTGCCGACCCTGTCAGTGGGAATGGGCAGTGATAAATGTCTATATAATGTGTCATCACTACTCAGGGTTTTTCTCAGTCAATCCATGTTTGCTGAGCAGGAGACTTCTCATGGACAGAATGCTTCACTTACATGATGGTTTAATGTTCCAGATAACTTTTTCACAAATACATTTATTATTGCAGTTTAATGATTAATTTTTTTATATGAGAATTAGTATCCATTAGCTAAAATCTGAACTAATACCTTTAAAGTCAGCCACAAAATCACTAAATATGTTGCTTGCTTATCCATTCATTGCAGGCAATACATACACTTATCCTAATGGGTTATTTTTTATAGTGAACACCAGTATCTCTAGCAGATCCATTTCACAATTTTATGTGTTAATGAAAACGTACTTGTGTTAAGTTTGGGTTGTTTGTTTTGATGTAAAAAGACATTTGATCATTATTAAACATTTATTGAACATTTCTCATAACCATTTGACTTGGAAAATGATGATCAGACTAGATTAGCAAGTTGAAATTTGGTAGATAAACACATGGTACTCATTAATTTAAGTCTTTAACTTTCAGTAAATATGATAATGTTGATTACATTCCAAATTCAGCCAAGATATTTATGCTGTAAGAATTCAATTTCTCATGGGTTTTTTTAATGTTTAAACTCATCAGGGAGACAAATTTACCCGGTGGTTTGGTCAACTGATTAATTTGTGATCCATGTGCACCAACATTTGAATGTTCCCCAGAAGAAGTAATGGATTCTTAACTCACTTTTTAACATTTCATGTGCCATGCACTTTCACTAAAATATTCACTTGTCTCTTGCTTTCATTCTACTGAGTGGATAAAGGAGAATTTTTAATTCCAAACTCCCCTAATACACTTTGTTATCTGAATTACTTTTGAGCTGCAGCTTAAGACGATTTTAAGCCAAGTTATTGAAGTACTTCAGCCTCCAAACATCTGTGGTTGTAAAATGGACTGTCTCAAGCTGCTAATAAGACACTTTTTGTCAGTGTTTCTCCCAGTGTAATGGTGATCTTAGTTCTCTTATTTGAACTGCAAAGCTGAAATCACCAGATTACATTGCTCAATAGATGAAGTTTGAGTCTAAACTCATTTATGCCACTGTGAGTCAGTGCAGCTCCCATCAGGTTTTAGAGGAATGCATTTAGGTTTTTAGAAGTGCAGATTTTAGAAGAATGTGTGTTCTCCCACCTGAAAAAAAAAAGCCCCAGAAAAGAATTTCTAACGTTCAAAGTCAATAGAGTGGCAAGTATTGCAGGTCCAGCAGTTTCACTCTATTTGCTCAGACTTCACTTTGAAATATTTTTAAAGAGGATAATCTTGAGGATGTGTAGCTCATAAGTTTTTAATCTTAATGAGCTCATTTTTCCAATAATAGATTATAAAACTCCTAAGTGAGAAAGCATTCGTATTCCAACTGTGGTGTCTAGTTAGTGCAGCCACAATTTGTGTTTTCTCTCTTCTTTAACATATAAAAATTCCTCTTGTTACCCACTAAAGTAGAAAATAGTCTAGTTGTTCATTGCTTGTTTTGCTAATGCACTAGTGTTATAATAATTTGTACATATACTAACTTTCTCCGCACTTCATTTAAGCAAGAAACTTAGGTAGGATTGTCATTCTAAAGAACAAAAGACCTTTGTATTTTACAAGACTCCTGGCACTTGACAGAAAAAGTTCCAGAAGAGCTAGAGGGAAATCGTGCTTCATTCTCTGCAGTTTTAGGTGTTAAAGAAGGTTTCACAGAAAGTCACACAGATGGATGTGTTGCTGAGACATGACTTTTCAAATGTGTACTTTCAGTAAGAAGAAAATGCCTGGGCTACTGAACTGACCCTGAAGTTCCACTGAAATGAAAGTGTTTAAGAATAATAAATGTTTTATGAATTAAAGGCAAAGCAACTTTCTGAAAGTCTTAAGTGTGGGAAAATAAAAATAGAAATACGTCTGTGTTCCCTTGCTGAGATAGCACATTGGCCATCCTGGTATTTAAAGTAGTAATACCTGGAAATGGTTCTGGCAAGCCCTGGAATTCTTGGTCCAATTTCATATCTGTGCTCATCCTTAAATTTATTTAAATGAACTGCATGGTGTGGTTGTTTTACCAGGCAACAATATCTGTTTCATTAAGCGTGGTGCAGTGATAGCTTGGTTGGTTGGCTTTGGAGTTTGAGTTTTTTTAATATTCCATTAACTGCAGAAGAAAAATTGAAATTAAATCTCTTTTCCCTTAGTCCACTGATGGTATTTTTTCCGTCCTTCAGCTATTCAGCCACTTTCAGTAACCAGTTGACTGTTTCTTTATTAAAATGATGCTCGCTCTGTCATGCTCATTCCCTAAAATGGGAGTGGATCAGCTGATGTAGATCAGCTGAAGCCACTACAAAAATAATTGTTTCCCCCTTCAAGTGCTCCAGCTGGGATGTCACCCCGGGCTGGGTTCTGCTGTCCTCGGAAAAGTGAATGCAGAACTGGAGCCACTTCGTTTCTGTCCTTGTTTTCCTGGCAGCAGCTTCTCCATGTGTAATTCAAAGTTGATTCTTGTAAGGAATGTGTGTAGGAGTAGGACTAAGAGTTTGACTTTTATTTAATTCAACTGTGATTAAGTCTCCAATCGTGATGAATACTTAGCTGGAAGTCTGTTAATAAGGACTTTGGGAATTGTCAGAGCTGAAATGAGGAATCGGCCCTCTATTGATGATTTTGCAATCAAATTTCATGGTGATGTTTATAGTTGAGACTGCAGATTTGAGTTCCTTGTAATTTTATAACGGTGTGATATAAAAGCATAAGTAGATTCTATATGTGGAACGAATTCCTGTTTTTCCTAGAAGGCAAAAATTTGCATAATTTAAAACTCTTCCACTCACTATTTTTGAAGCCAGTAGATTGTGGTTTTTACAAACAAACAAATATGACCACTTGAGAGCCAGGTGCTTAGTAAGTGAGCATGTGTCAGAACTCGTGCTCTAGTGGTATGTGCAGATTTGTGCTTTTCCATAAAGGATCTCACTGTAGATATTGTGATTTGGGGAGAGATTGGGGGTTGTGGGTTTGGATTGGGTTGGAGTTTCCTTGTTGTTTGTTGGTTAGTTGGTTTTGTTTGTTTATCCTGGACAATGCACTTTTGTTCCAGAATTGTGCAGACTACTGTAGGTTGTCATGAAGCCTGTATTTTGTTTGGTCCACTTCAAAGGAATTAGTGCAGACAGAGATCCTATCCTTGGTTCACAGTGAATTCCAAAGCCCTTATCAACTTTTAAAAAAATTCCCCTTGACAGATTACCATGTTGAGGTAGAGGCAGTCAATGTATGTAAATAATTGTTTAGACAATTTTTCACAGTATTTACACTAAAAAGTAAGTTTTCCCTTTCAAAGGCAGTAAGGACCTGTGTCTCATATGCAAGTAATACCTCATGATATGCGAGTATACCTTGCAAGTCTGTTATGCACAGTGACAATGGGATTCAGTGGATTTTGGAAATGTATGCAGCCCCAGACACTTCTCAAGCTTCACTTGGGCAGGAAGTGCTTCGGGATGTTCATAAAGGTCTTCAACTGGTCTTTGACTGGGTGCAGAGAGCTCTTCTACTACAGAACAAGAACTGATGGTTTCATTTTATTTTGAATGTTTGGTACTTTCTGTTTATTTTCAGTGAAGAGCAATAGCAGAAAATCAGACATAAGCTTTTAAGAGAACAGTGCTCTTCACAAGGTTAATGTATGTTAGCAGCCTGTCTCTGTGCGTGCCGACAGTCACATTTTACCTCCACGTTAATAACACAGTCAGTGTTCTTGTAGCAAACACTGTGCTGGTGAAATGGTACCATTTAGCAAGGTATCCTTAAGCTACACAATTTTCTTTCTTAGAGCACTTATATTAATATGAGTCATCTTTAATAAAAATTGACATAAACCTTGTCGTTTAGCAAATTGCTGAACACTCCTGTACACCTAAAAGCACTGAAATGAATGTTTAGAGTTCCCTCCAGATCAGCAGTGATGCCAGATGTTTTCTAGGGGAGTTTATTTAGGTGTCTGCTTGTGATATGAGTTATGTGTGTAAGTAATGATTTCTTTGCATGGTCTTCCTTTTGTCTCTGAACTTGCTTAATTTTAAAAACATAGTAAATACCCTGTTGGAGCTGCATTGTGTACTTTTCTTCAGCAGTGGTACTTGTCTTTAAGCATCATGTTCACAAATGCTCCACTGCTGTCGTGCTCTCCTGTGCTGATCAGCACTGGCTCACTTCCTTAATGTCACAGCTGACTTTTTCTGCTCCTTGTGCATATAAACCAAAGCACAGTTGAGATACCTGTCCTGTGGGGAAGGTCCCTTGCCTTTCAGTACCAAGCTGCCCATAAAGGAAGACAGACCAGGCAGTGACACACAGTGACACACAGTGAGAGAGTGTGTGTGGCTTATTTCTTCCTGACCTTTTACATGATCATGGCATGGGGCAAAATGCAGCAGACAGTAACCAAATTCTGCTGGCAGAGTCTCTTTAAAGCTTTGAGTGTTTTCAGGTGTTTACAAATGTTGCAAACTGAGATATGAAATGGATGAGAGTTAACATCCCCGCTCAACTGAAAGCAAGTTTTTGGAAAAAATGAAATCACTAACAGATGTGAAAGGCAGGCGCCCATTTCATAACCTCAGTATGGATGCACTTGATATGGGAGAATATAAAAAAGGACATCCACTGAACCAAACATAATGCAATTCAGCCATAGGTTAAAGAAAGGTCATTTTCTTGCCTTGTTGGCTGGAAAGAGACAGCAGAGCTCTAACATATAATTGTGTTCTGTGACAGTAAAAGGAGCCTTTTGGTGCTTTGGGAAGGGAAAGTGACATTTTTCTTGCTCATGAGAGAAACACAGCTGCACATTAAAGGTACACTACAGTGCTCCCAATGTAAATAAAATTAACATGGGTGGAATTGTTATCCACACAATGTCCCTGAGGAAAAATGATTCACAAGACAACAGCTCAGCCTAATATTGAGGCAAGGATAATGATTCTGATTTTTTAAATGCAGCTGGTACAGATATGTGTGTATGTATACACATGTGTAAAAGCAGTGGATAAGAGCCACATATTCCTGTTTCATCCTTCTCTCTCTTTCTCCTTGTTATTTCTCATCTGAAGAAAGGGACCTGAGCTAAATGGAGTCATTGTACAAGTGCTAAGGAGAATGTATTTTTGCCAAGTACTTTGTCAGGGTGTCATAGTGATAGTAATATAATAGATATATTATATGAGAACTTAAGTTGCTGAAAATGTTGAGCAATTACTCCAAAAATTGAGGTGTGGCACGGTTTCATTTTTGCTATTTTATGTAGCAGGACATGGTTATAGTTCTCCTGGTCTCCTTTCTAGTCATTGGGGATACAGAAGCTATTGAGTTCTTTCTGAAGGTTTGTCTTCCTTCCAACACTCACATGGAAGAGTAGGACCACTTGATTTTTAGATATCTCTGTTTAGTTTCTTGTTTAATGAGAAGAATCAGTTGCAGAAAAGTCCCATCTACTTTTTAGCTGAAATTAGTTATTACAGAATACCAGTTTCCAAAAAATGTGTCTGCTTTAGTCTCTCTTGTGGGATTCTTGTAAAGGATATTGTGGATAGTGCAGCCTAAGTTAGAAGAAAGGGCAGTATCCGTACCAGAAGAACTTACACTGAAAGAAGACAGGCAAACAGTTCTAGCAACAGAGAAAATATATATGAATTACGATTTCAGAGACTGAAGTCAGAGATTTCCATGTTAGAATTGTTTAAATATAAACTCAGTGCTTCCCTGTTAGTGTATTTTTGCAAAAGAAAATAGCTCACAAAGATATAGTCAAGAGGCTGTTTGTAATGAGAGTGCAAAAACTCTCCATGATGGTAATAGGCAGAATATGTAAAAATTTGAATAGTGCTTAAACAGTAGAAATTCTTTCCTGTTCTGAAGTCTAAATAAAAGAAGGCCTGGGCATAAAAGGTGATAGCCTTCCATAAACAGACTAGAGACGTGATTTTGTGTTTTCAGTCTCTTACATTTCCATATGTAGGTGAACCTTCAGGCACAGAGCTAAGGAATATTCCCACTCTTCAATGCCAGCATTACCTGCACTGTCTTTGCAAAGTACTAAAGAAAATTGTATAGTCAATTTGCAAAACCTGTGAGGTTGTGGATGGACAGCTTAAAATAATTTCTGCCATGAGTGCTCCCACAGACTGATAAAAATGGATAGATGCATAATATACTTCCAGTTTGCACTACAGAAGAATCTTGGTACTTGCAGGAGAAATTTCTAGCAAACATTCATTACAAAGGATTCTCTATTGAAATGAGAACAAAGGTTCCACTAGAAAGATCTCTGAGGATTCAGATGTACCTTTTCATAGGTGACATGCTGATACAAGCCAGTTCTCGAGGGGTTGCATCAAGGCATAAATCAGCAGTAATTTCAACCCTGCAAGATCATAGCACTATCATGAACAGAAAGAAAATCAATCTGACACCAGCTCAAATAATAGCGGTTCTGGGAGTCACAGTATATAGTACAAGTCCACTGGGAGGGTCTGCTTGTCAGAACAATGGCACTTGAAGACACTGAATACTTTGACAGACATCAAAGCAAGAAGAAAAGGAACAGAAAGATCACTTCTCAGACATGATGGTGTCAGTCACACGAATAGCAACCTGAGTGGGACTTCAGATGGAGGTGAGGCAGATGTTGGTCCTGTGGCCAGGCGGTAGTCAGGTCTTCTTGCAAAAAGTACTTCAAATGCCTGAAAAGCTTTTCAAGTTTTAACTTAGTAGGTGATGTCAGAACCGCATAATAATTGATGGTATTTCTTCCCAGAGTTAGGAGAGCAAAAGTTAAGCAAGCTATTTAGGAAAACACTGAAAAGTTTACTTTCTGTGTGCAGTAAATAATGGTTGCTTCATAAACGTTCTTATCACTGCTGTGATATCGTAATTGAGAATCCAAATACTTGCAAGGCATTAAACTATAGATCATGTGCCTTCTGTAAGTGCACCAAGCTTGTGAGCCTGTACTGGAAATAAACAAGGTGCTGACTCAATGCTGCTTCAAAAATCCTAGAAGTTGTAACGTAGCAAAAAAAAATGACCCCAAAAAGGTCATCAATCTAAATATGAACAAGCCACATCAAAGCTGAGGAGCAGACAATACTAAAGACGTGCTGGTAATATTTAAGATAATTTGTCCCATTAGCAGTCTTAAACTGGAGGTGGAAAGCTGGTGTCAGCGTTTTGTTTCAGAGATTTTTATTAGGTGGGGGTTTTGATTTTGCTAGTGGAAATGAAAATTACTAAGGCCCCCTGAGATCAACTGCAAGTACTCATGGGATTTTTCTTATATAGGAGAATGAAAACATAAGAATAATACCAAGGGGGGGAAAAAAAAGTGTGATGATACTTACACTTGTTCATGTGCTTTGATAGTTCATAAATAGTCTGGTGAATGTCTATTTTGTGCAAAGAGAACTTCTGTATTCTAATTAGAAACAGTGAGAATGGACATGTAGACAGAATTGTCAGCTGAATATTTTTAAGCATCATTGCCAAGTCATCCTAGTGTAAATAATCTAATCCTTGAACTGTGGTTTAGATTTTCCACAGTATCGATGTAAGTTATTTTCATTTGCTAAGCATATTGTGATGCAAAATTTAAACTGGTGGCTCAAAATATTAATAGTATCTACACAGAACATGTTATTTTCAATTTTTGTAATCTCTGAGCAGCTAAACCTGATTTTAAAAATTACTTTTTTGCTAATTAAGCCTTACTGTGTCATCTTAATTAAGCACACAGTTGGAAAGGAGACATAGCAATGATTATCTCAATTTGATGGCTACACAATTTGCATTATCAAAAATAACCAAAGCATGTTTCAATTTTCTTGTCACATATAAATGAATATACTGCTTCCTATGTGCTGATGTATTTTCAAATAGTGTACCTTCCAAAGCCTATTCCTAGGTGGAACGAAGATTCTGTTTTTTCTACCTGCATATACACAAGTATGTGTGTACACCTAACTATTGTATTGTATTGTTAGATAAATTATAACTGTGTGTGTGTATATATATATAACTTTGTGATATTATTTGCCTCTGTAGTTCAGGAGAGCACCAAGATTCAAATGTATTTTCATAGAACGCGGTTACTAAGTGGAGTACTCTCATTTTAGATCTTTACAATACAAAAGTGTGCTCTTGCCAACAAAACAGTAACAATAGTGGTGGAGAACAGCCTGAGCTTCCATTGACAAGCATTTTAATATTTCATCTGGATGTATTTAGTATAAAGAAGTGCCTGGGGTATATTGGAGATATCCTGCACAGTGAGGGGAAGCTTGGTTGTCCCAGGCATTCTTGAATGTGAGGGGGCAACATTCCTTTTCTTTAATTGTATTTTCTTCTTACAATGTCTTTTACTAAGAAAATACAGCTTTGAGTATGCATCCTTCTTGAAGTAAAAAAACTACTTCTGAGAGATCCATGTTGGAATATTGACCCTGTAGTCTCAGCCTACACTCCCCTATAGGCCAAATTTCCTTTACCTCTTTCCCTGTATTGTCCCTGCCATACAGAGAGGAATTCAGTTGCAAAGGCATTAGATGGCTTGCCCATGTGGTATGGACCAAATCTGTAGATGTCAAGCACTTGCCTAGTTTTACTTAAGCCCAGACTTTTCCATGTTCTTCAGGATTCCTAGCTGAAGTGTTGAGATGCTGGGATCCTTTTCACAGTGTTTCCGTGTTTTGAGAGAAAAAAGTGTTCACACCAGAAGTTATTCTGCAATATAATTAGGATTTGTATTTCCTAAAGTACAGCTCTTCAGGAAGACTTAGTGTTCAGGAGATGTTCTGAACTTGTCCAGAACGCATCACTCCAGATTGTGGATGTACTTTGTCCCACAGCAGTAGAGCTTGATCTTTTGTGCTTGAATCTCACTAACATCAAATGATGAGTTTCCAAAGAAAACATTAGGGACTTGTGTGATTTTTACAGTCAGTGGCAAATCTCCAAGTAGAGTGAAGGGCATGTGTTGGCCAAGAATTCTGTATCACAGTTGAGTAGCTGACATAACGTATGTTTTTCAGATCACTTTCAGTCTTGCCATATGCCACAAAATACTGCAACAACCTGACTTTCTTTACTGTTTTACTCTGCAGTGTTTTCTCTCTGAAACTTTGGATAAGATGGGCAACACTTTGAATTACTTTGTTAACTAGAATTAAATTAGACTTTGACTAATTTTAAATGAAGATCATTAAATGTGAAAATGAACCGTATTCCACTTGCATCTATCACCATGACATATAAATGTATGAGCCAGTGCAATTCATCCATGAGTTAAAAGAGCACATCCTCTAGGGAGTGTTTAAACACATAGCATGGCCCTGAAAACTCTCTTTTGCATTTTTTGCATTTCCATGTCTAATTTAGAAAGATATGTAAAAAACCATATTCTAAGAATGTTATCTTTTATATGTGCATTTGTTCTTTATAAGAGACCCACCTGCAGGAAAACCACAACATCTCAACCCTGCACAATCTGATTCATTCCCAGGGAAATACTGTTCTACCTGGTGATCCATACATCCTTCTGTCATCTTAAAACATCTTTTGATGTGTTCATATTTTAAAATCCTCAGAAAATGTTCATGTGTATTTTACTGGGGGTTTGTTTTATTTTGATTTGGGTTTTTTTTAGTTCTGTTTCTTCAGTCCATCTTCTAGTGATTTCATTCTGTTACTCTTTCTTGATTTTTAGGATGAGATTTTTCCTTCCAGTAGAAAGTATTATCTGCTTTTATCCTCCAGACTTAAGCAGACTTTCCATATTTCTTCACAGTGTTTTCTACTTCCATGCATCACATAAAAACACAATTTGTTCCTCCTCTACTGCTGCTTAACTCTGTGTATAACTGTTCTGTAAAAGGAGAACTATAAGGAACTTCCTTTGTTTATAATCTCTAGACAAATATTTGACGGATATATTTTTGAAGGTCTGTACAAGGCCAGAATATTTTTATTTCTTTTTCTCAGTATTGCATTTCTCAAAGGTTTAAATCAAGAGTGTTTGTTCTGTTTTGCCTTTCATATTTTACCATTTTGTATTTCAGAAAGACCTGCAGAATAAAGGTGCTGTTCTTTTTGCCTTCAGCAGTCCAGAGCTGATATACCTGCTTAGTAGTTCATTTTCAGAAACTAGTGGTCTGAAAAGGCAATAAGCAAAAGGCCTACAGATAAGGGTATGTGTTCAAAGAAAAGAAATATAGGAGAGAATGAGGACAGTTCCCCGGTTATATTTTAGCATTATAACTGCAATTACATTTTAATTCTAAATAGTCTGACTATTAAACATAATGATTAGTTGAGGTCAACAGAGGTTACAATTCGTCATGTTTTTGCTCTTTTACGCTTCTGGAAGACCCTGTTCAGCTACATGATACTCATTAGCAGCTGTAACCTGACCTCTCTAAATAATTCTGGACTTACTGGGAACCAACTGGGTATGCCACTGGTGATTTGATGGGGCTGATGGTGGGTAATCAGTATGGAAATTTGTTCATTAAATGGGCACCCTATCAGAGCAGCCTATTAAGAATTTATAAAAAGCATTATTAAAGTAATGTGATCTCTGTGGCATCGCTGTGCCTGAGTGCAGAGCCTCAGTGCAGTATAAATGCGTACAGTGGGGTTTGTGATTAATCACCTCTGGCTGAGCTCAGGCACTGCAAAGAGCCCCATCCCAGTTTCCTCCTAAGGCAGTTACCCCAAAGCTCCAGTGCTCTGGGCAGGTGGGCTTCTGGTCTGAGCAGGAAAGAAAGGTGGCTGATGGGAGAGGATCTGATGCAAGTGAAATGTGAAAATAGTTTCTAATAACATGTACAATGTGCATTTAGAAAGTTTCATAAACTTTCTAAATTAGAAAGTTTCTATATTAGCCCCATTGCTTCAAGTGGTGTTTTCTCATCCAGTAGAGCTTTTTGACATTTTTGCATTTGCACAAGTGTTTCATTGGAAATTTAAATGATTGTCTATTCTTCTACAAAATCAACTGTAAACTGTATATGATATCTGTTTTAAAGCATGGTTCAGAATTACCTACTATTCAGTGCCTAAATATATATTTCATATATTTATATGTTTATAGTTACCTATAATATTTTTATTACATATTTTGTGAAACCTTTCAATGACAGAGCAGTGATGGAAAGGGCAAAAAAGTGCTACTTGTGAGGAGGAGAGCATTAAGACACTTAGAGAAAGGTCACTTACAGGAACTGCAAGCTTTTATGAGACTTTATCATTTTGCTGACAAGGTCAACTTCATATTGATCATCTGGGTGTTTTGTTTAGTTACTTGAGAGACAGTTATCTGAAGAAACCTATATGAACAGCCAAGCAATATTCTTTCTACTCTCAGCATTGTGAGTTGCTTACCATGTTGCATTTTTCCAAACAAAATATGAAAATAAAGTTAAAGCATTTAATTATCATAATATAGCATCACTTATTAAATTTACTGATTCTTTTACTGTGGAAAAGCTTGAAGATTTGATCTGGGGTTTTTTAATCATGTGCTTCTGATGCATAAAAGCATTGTTTTTTGGGGTTTTTTAATGAAAAATTTGATGAAGTATGTTTCTAGTTCTTGCAAATGATTTATCACCTGCTTTCATGTCAGGACAGATAACTGTGGGTTTATGAGACACTAATGCCCTAAACAAAGACAAAGGAAGCACAAGCTTTGTCCCTGTGTCAAAGGAAGCTGAAGTTTACTGTGAGATTTGACACTCTGGTGCTGTTTCTCTGCCCTTAGAGGAGCCTTTATCACTGCTGAGGTTTAGATGGCTTTGGTAAAACTGGGTTGGGATGGGGAGGGAAGAGTTTGCCAGGTGAGCTGAAGACTTTTTCCTTCAAGTGGTAATGAGGAGGTGACTTGGGATGTGTCTACATTACATCTGAGTCCACCATATCCTTCTACCATAAAGGGTATCAAACTTCATGCTGAGTCTTTCAGTCGTGTGCTGAAGATGACAAGTATTCCAGCCTGGTGACCAGCATTACACTGGGCAAGTTGAGCTGTAGCTTCACACCCAAAGGCCTTTGCACCCCTGCAGCTGGAAATGTGGGCATGTACAGCAGTGCCAGTAGCAGCGTCACTGAGAGGGGCAATGTGGTGTTGCACTGGGATATGCAGAAGTTGGTCATATTTTTTAATCATTCTTGCTCTTCTATCAAAAGGAATAATAAAATTACAGCTTTTAAGGGGATGTTTCATGGAGCTCTTATGTTGATTTAGAGTTGAAAAAATGCACCTCCTTTACATGACATGAGAGAAGAGCTGAAATACATAATGAATCTAATATTAATTGCTTACATTATATGATTTGGTTTGTCTGCTGCCTTGGTTAACATCATTGAATATATTGTATAATCCTGCTACAAACTGTTTTCACGAAGCAAAGACTTTGGTTATTAAACCTTGATTTGAATAAAAATAAATCTTCCTTAAGTAGTTGGTTTACTACAGCTTAATTTTTTCAGGTCTTTGTGCATCCTAGTAATATTTTTATTACATGTTCAAAAAAATAAATAAAACCAGAAAAATCACTTGAAACCTCCCACAAAATAGATGCACAGCATCTTTTAGGAGGAACTTCTGTGTTTTGGTTTTGTGGGGTTTTTGTTTTTTCCCCAGTAATGAAGTAAATTTGTCAGATTCCTCATTTTGTGCTGTGGAAAGCAGGGTGCACCGCGCCCATCTGAGGCTGCCCGCACTTGTTGCCTTCATGGCAAAATTTATTTCTTCTCCACTGCATCTTCTTAATAGAGGCTCTTAATTTCTTCTTGTTTTCCTCTGACTTCTGTAGCTTCATCTCCATTTATTCTGTCAGACAGGATATACTGGAAAGCGTTTTTCTGTCAGTAACCATTTCTACAGAGTCGTCAGTTCATCTTTTAAGCCGCCTCTGTGCTTGTAAGTCACAGCACCTTTGCGTTCCTGTCACGACTAAAGCAACTCACCAAAATAAGTACTGAACTTAGGCAATAATAGGCAATGTTGGAAAATAACAGTAAATTATTTAAGCAAATCACTTTGGAGAAGCAGTGTTGCTTAGGAGCAGCTTGTCTGCAGCAGCATCTGAACACCACTTTGGTACAGAGCGGTCAACCCAGAACACAAAGCCCCGTGTTGAGCGCTGCAGCCCCATGACACCCTTGTCAGCTGGCCTTGGGCTCTGGCAGCTGCTTGCTTTGTCCTTTTGGTTCTCTCTCTCTCTCTTTTGGAGTTTTTTATTGACTTGTGTGCTTTCAAGCCTGCTTTGTTGAGTGGGAGATACAGACTGCATTTTTTAAATTTTAATTTTTTATTTTTGATGCTACTGTTCTTTACCCACGTGCTGTTTCTGAAGAGCTGTTCCATCTCAGGTTAAAGGGTTGGATATAACTCTCTGAGATTTAGTTTTTCAAGAAAATGCCTGCCTTTAACCTCTTTTTCCAGATAACCTCCTGAAACAAACAGGGAAAGCAAAGCATGCATAATCCTACTGTAGGATTCTGGAACACAGCGACAGATGCCATCAGTTGCAGTTGACTTGTCTCTGTAGCCCTCTAAGAACAGGTGCTTTCTGTGGGGTTTTTATGTTTATCTTTTGTGTTTTCACTTTTTCTGGGTTGCTTTTGGAGATTCTGATGGTATGCTCACAGCTGCCAATGTGTGGGGTTAAAAGTCCTTGTTACAGATGGGGAATGGGTTGGTATCAAACTGAGTATTAAACTTACTTCCCCCTGCTGCTGACCTTAAAATCATTAAGAAGCTGTGAGCAATTGCTTTTTAATTAAGCAAAATCTCTTTGAACTTCTATATTTTCCTTGGCCTTCTAGCAAAAATGTTTACAGGCGCCGTTTTTTTGTTACATTTGCTTTTCTAGGTTAATAATATCTGCTAATCTAAAAACCAAACAGAGCTCCCTGCTTGTGAACCAGGCAGCTGTAAAAAGCTTGCCCTGTTCTTTCTTGCAGTTTGTCTTAAAATTAGTGATGGCAACAGCTTAATGAAGGCAAAGATACAGGACAGGAGCATGGGTTGCATGTGCAGCTGCAATGCACTTGATTTTACTGAGAGGGCATTTGAACATCTTCATACAAATACACATGCAAAACTCAAGCTGTGATTTGGAAGGTTCCCTTGAGGGTCTGAAAGCTCCTTGTTTGGTGGGAGTTTAGATGGGAGGTGCAAAGGGATAAAAGGTGTTGTACTGCACTGTAAAAACTTCCTGCTGAATGTCCACACAATCTAAAAGAAAATGTTCACTTCCGAACCATCTCATGCTTTTGTAGAGTAACAAAGTGGTATGTCTTTAACAGGTTTGATGGTTTTCTAAAGTTCAAAGTCTCTTGCTCTTGATTAAATGTAATTTCATTTACAGCAGAAAGCTTCAAAAGCATGAACCTTCTGCTTTCCAGGCTTCCTATTTTAAAAGACATGGAATATTATTTTCACTTAAGATGAATATGCATCCCTTTAAAGAAACAGTAACTGTTCCATCTTAGTTTTAATACCAAATATAAATTGTTGTAACAGATCTTATGCATTGGATACAGTTGTTACTTAGTCTAATAGGGCAGTACTTAAGATTTGGTTTTAATTTTTTCTTTCAAGTAGCTTTTTCTTTCTATCTTTAAAACAAAAAGCTAAAATATGACATGTTCAATTTCTTGCCTGAATTATAGTGATATTAATACTATTTAATTGGTTTACGTAAACTAAAAATAAAATTTAGCCTTTATTATCTAAATTTCTACATCATGTCTGAAATGAATTATTGTTCTTTTTGGTTTGTTTTTTGCAGGACTGTTTCCTTAAGGCATTCCAGTTGCTTGTTTTCATGACTTTGAGCCTATTTAATCAGAGATGGAGCAGATGGACTGCAAACCCTACCAGCCACTGTCAAAAGTTAAACATGAAGTGGATCTAACTTACACAAGTTCTTCAGATGAAAGTGAAGATGGGGGAAAGCAAAGGCAATCTTACGACTCCAGAGAAACTCTGAATGAATATAGCCAAGAGCTAAGACTTAATTATAACAGTCATAGCAGAAAGAGAAAAGCCATTGACCAATCCACACAAGGTAAATAATTTATTTTATCTACCAATTACGGTTATTACTTAATGATTATTTATGTGAAACAATATCATGTTGTCAGCAGATGAGCAAGCGTTTTGTTCTCAAAGGCTTGCACTGTCAACCCACTTTTTACCTGTATTTGTATGTACCATAATAACAGAAATGGAGGAAAAAAATGTTTAAGTAAAATTGGGGTTTTTTGGCAAGGTAGAATGACTGATATTCCGGAAATCATCACAAGCTAGCTATAGACAAATATTTCTTTAGCAGAAGTCACTCTTCTTACTAATGGTCACTGATTATTTACTGTCTTTGTATATGTTGAGCGCATTCTGGTGTAAAAATCAACGTTGAGGCTGCAGACTATATCTGCATGTACATACAAAGCCTGTAAATTAATTCAAATGCAACAATTCTCTTAACATTTCTAATCATACCCATAATCAAGTAATTTAAAAACTGAAGATAACTAGTGTATTGTAAGAAAAAAACAGTTAAGTTTCTATTTTAGCCTTCTGCATGATAAGGACAAAGATTTGAGCACTTATGATGGTTGAACTGAGGTTAGGAAAAGCTACTGTTTGGTTAGAGTTAAAAGCTGAAGACCAAGACTAAAGAAATAGAAGGAACGAGCAGAATTTACTGCAGCAGTCGCTGGCAGACTCGGGTAAACCCACATGCTGCATTTGCCACACTGTGTCCAGACAAGTGGCTTATCTGCTGCTTTCAGCTCTGTCATAAATTGAGGCAGGATGGTGGGGCAGGGTGAATATCTTTAGGAATCAGGGTGGAGGTCAGATGCAGTGAGAGCCCTGTCCCCTTAAAGGTAACAGCAGAGGGGTTCCAGGGCCATCACTCCCTGCTCTTCACTGAAGTGGTTACACTGCATTACACTGTGGCCACTGCTTCGCAGCTGAAAATATAAGTACTTATTTGAAAAACAAACAAACCAAACCAAAACCCCCACAGACAAAACAGCCCAGTCCCTCACCTTTTACACAGAAAAGCCTTCTCCAATTTTCTGAATATAGTCTTTTTTTACAAGAAAATTGAAGACGGAAAATTTGTCTCCTCTGTGATGTGTAAATCAATGTAAAATTTAGAATGGCTGTGCTGCTATTGCAGCCTTTTTGTTTTTTACTGCAGTTATTCTGACTCGAGTCACTCGCATAATACTGGTGTTGTCTGAAATTCATGGCTGCCAGAGGTAGCCCCAAGCCATGTGCATATATTCACTCCAATGAGTTGCAAAACCACAACTTTTGGAAAGAAAAAGTCAGGAATGCAGATTTCAACAAAGTATTGTATAGAAAACTTTACTTAGATCTGTTTGTTGTTTGTGACTTTATCTTGAACACACTATGAGAGTTTGGTTAAGTGAGATATGGCTGCATTGTTGTACCTGGAGATGGTGTAAATGTACTTGTAGATCATCTTAGAGCAACTCCCTCCTTGCTTGTCACTGCGACTATGAAAGGATAACCCCTGCATGGACCTGGGCCTTGAAGAACTCCCTGTTTGCAATACTTTGCTCTATTGATATTCATGTCAACTGTAGCATCACTAACTTGGGCACATATAAAAGGGTTGCAATTACACTACTGTAGGCATCAGAAACCAGCCTCTGTGTCATGTCGAATTTATTCTTCCAGAACATTGCCTCTGAAAGCAATTGCATTAATAATTTTGGCCAAATTAGTGTGAGTTTCTGCAAGAAGTTGTCAGGCATGAACTTACCTCTCTTATTCATGACTGACCTGCAAGGTGTGCTTGTGCAGACCAACAAGTATTTTACACTCATGTTGTAAGATGATTTTATTGGAATTACATGTCTTTTATATGTCTATTATATGATTTTTTCCATTAAAAATAATTTTTATGAGATACTGTAGGAATCTTTGGATTTTCTAATTTACAAACAAGTGTCATTGACTAGTGAAGAGTCAGTACTAAATGAATAATGTGCACATCTGAAAATGTATTCTTTGTCACTGGAGCGTTCAGAATCCTGCTTGTCTGAAGATATGTAAATCTGCAATATCTCATCCTGGCATGAAGATTTTATAAAGTAAATTCCTGGCAGACCCAGTATCATGTAGTTTGGAGATATTGGCAAACATAGTAAATTAATTCTTGGAAGAATTGGTAAACATGTTGTTTTGTACTTGAAAGAGACAGGATAGAATTGGCAGAAGTTGTCAGAAATGCTGCTCTTGCTGGAAACTCATTGATGGACTTGGCTGTGTGGGGAAAGAGTTCTCATAGTGTACCATACATAGATTGCACCTCGAGGTTATTTGTGACATGTTTACATCATTAAAACTGTTTTCTTCCACAGTTTTCTCTGTTTCCACCAAAGTAAATGGGGAAGGACCTGTATTCTACAAATACTGGCAGCACAGAAGAGCTTTCTGGCTTTTAGGTTAATTACAGATTTGTAGAAAACACTAGTTTAGAAGAATGAATTCCTGATAGGATAAGCATCTGGGATGGAGACATTGGCATGATAAAGTTTATTGATTGTTAACAATATGAGCATACGGCAGTAAATTTCTGGTTAGACAAACGTGTATTTCCTGGCAAGATAAATGTATTGAACTGCATTATGGGTAAGGCAAAATGGAGTTATTCCTCACAGGAGGATACAGCAGCAAATAATTGCTGGTAAATCCGTGTGAGAAAATTATCATTACTAGTATTCTAGGAAATGCCACCAGAACACTTCACAAACAATTGGCCTGTTCTGCTTTTAGCCCAAGAAGGAAAACCTTTTTGAGGACAAAAGCACCAGATTGGTGACATAATTAATGTTTTGTAAACAAGGTATATGACATTGTTTTCAGGAACAATAGGTAAACAGAGCCATCTAAATGTTCAAAATCTTCCTCGAATTAACTGCATTGGCGTCATAGAAAGGTCAGGATCACAGTGTGGCAAAGCTCTTCAGCCTAAGGCCACTTCTGGCTCTTCCTCTCTCTTTTAGCTTACTGTTGTTGCCATCCAATTCTCATTTCTGCCCTCTGTTACACCCTAGCAAAGGTGAGGACACAGGTGATAGAAATGTTTTAGTGTTGAACAGCACTTTCTGTCCCCAGAAACGTGAGGTGCAGAAATATGTGGTCTGTTTTGCTATGCATTAAAGTTCAGCAATTTTCAGCTAGCTAGGAAGGAAGATTTAAACACATGTAACTCTTAACATCATATGTCCAGTCAAAACCAGTTTTACTTATCATCCTAGACATAAATAAAAGGCGTGCTGACAAGCACTGGTAGGAAATTGTCCTGTCAGGAAAATGTCATGGTGGTGTTTTGTCATCTGTGAAGTAGCAAAAGCTTTTTACATAATAACCATGTTCTACTCTGATTCCAGAATTATGTAAATCCACTGAGGGCAGCAGATCTGCTTTGTGTCTGTACCAGGGCCATGGAGAGTTGAATTTGGGCTGTGTGTAGCATGTACTTTTTGTTTCAATTACTTTATTTTTAAATGATGTATGAAGGGTAAGAAAGCTTTTATTAGCTTCTCCCCTAACCTGCTGTGTATAAAAGGAGAATAATAATCTAACAAACCACAAATCCGTGGTCTTGTGAGATCTTCCAGAGGAACCTGATGCCCACAGAGTGACTGTGATTTTTCTTTGTTTTAGTAGAGATTTTGAGTCCTTATCTGGGTGAATTTGAGATTCTGTGCTTATAAACTTCCACGAAGAAGAACATTTTTTTGGGAGGCACCCCCAAACTGCTATTATTACGAAAGTAGAGCTCAAGGTACTATGAGTGCTACTGTTCTACCCTGATGGAATAGGATAGAACAGTTCACTGTACTGCTGCCTGCTAGTTACATATTTTGGAGCCATTTAGCATTCACGGGGTAAAGACTGTCAAAATAAAATATATTACAGTGGCTATTTATTGACATATAAACAGGACATGGTAAAATGCATTTTTTGTGTTTGCACCTGGAAGGGAAGTCATCAGTTCTGAGAAGGACAGGAAAGAGAATGTCAAAAGAAGAGAAAATAATTCTCTTACGAGAGCTACTGCTATGCAGCCTTTTAGAAACGTGGTAGTTTGGAACTCTTCAGCTTGGTAGTTATTTATGTCTCTTGTTCCTTGTGTTTCCTTTATGGTGAGATTTGTTGGTTAATGAAGGAAGGGTGAGGGGTTTTTTAAACCTTTAAGCTATATAATTTGTTTAGAGCTGTGCCTTGAGCTGTTGTGGAAGGTGATTGTAGCACAGTGGAGTGAAACATTCTAGAGTACTTTAAGAGAAAGGTAGGAACAGGCTGATTACAAATGAAACCAATTATTTTTGCAAATACTTTTTCTTGAAATGCTATAATTTAGGGAAGAAAAATTTTTAAAAAATGTAAGAGGTGGTAACATCATTAGGGCTAGTACAAAAGCTGTGAAGGTACTTTGTAGTTTAAGAATATTTTTGTCTTTTTTTTTTTTTGCAAATGCCAGACGCTTAAATTTTAGACTTTTAATATTGTTTGCAGCAGTATTTTGCTAATTGTAGAAAATCTTCTGAGAATTTAAGCACATTCTTACCTGTATACTTTAGAGCAGAGACTTGAAGCACAATGAAGAAGTGATGTCTGTGTAAGGGCACACAGTTTATCCCTCGTACTGTCTCATGAAAGGGACTCAGCTCTCAGTAGAGGGTGATTTAAAGGTCCTTCAGATTTCTGGGCTGTAGACTAGCGGAAGGAAGCGATAGCTAATAAGCTCCATCTCCTGCTGCTGTATGTTACACCATCTGCTCCGAGTGTTTATGAGCTTCATGTTGTCCAAAAAAAATACATATGAGGCAAAGTAAAAGACTCCACGCTCCTAAAGCTTTAGTGCATTGTGTCCTCCTATATTCCCTTCCCCAAACAGGGATTCCTGGTGTGCTGTGCTTTGTTTGGCTGGCTGTGTTCTAATCACGTTGATGTTACTGTCTCCCAGAGAAAAGGAGTGCCATGAGCAGCTCCCTGTGGCTTCCTGGACTGAAAGCTTCTGCTCTGTGGGAAGCATCTGCAAACTCTAAGGAAAGGAAAGGCAGCACTTAGGTTCAGGCCCCCTCTGGATATTCTTTCTTGATTTGCCAAGTAATTGGAAATTTCTCTTCCTGGAATAACTGGGGTGAGGAAGCTGTATGTTTGTGCCTTCATTTAAAATCTCATGGGGGAATGCTTTTCCTTCCCTTCATCAAAGCAAAATGCATGTGCAAAGACACTTTTTTCCCCATGAGGCTGAAGTGGGTGCTCCCTTCCTAGCTGGCAAATGTGTTACAAAAGCCTGTAACCTGCTGTCACCATTCCTGTAATGCTGCTTCCAATCCTGTCTTGTCATCTCAGTGAAAAAAATGCCTCATATGATCAAAAATAGTTTTGTTCTCCTAAGTAATTCTTCTCATTTAAAAAGTGGATATCCAAGCGAGAGGGGAAAGTGAGAAAAAAAACCAAAAACACAGAGAGAGGAAATAGACTAGAAAAGGATCATGATGTCTTTCAAATCCCTGGCTAACAAATCTCATCTAAAGAATAAAAAAAAACATTCTCCAAATGTTACACAAGCTTAACAATCTATTTGTCAGTGCACAGATACAAACTATCCTAATTTCCATTCTCTTATCTGAACGACCAGTTCTCCATGCTGTCAAATGCCAGAAATCCTAGAAATAAAAATCAGAAGGGCAGAGTAATCCAACCAGTGTAACCAAAACTGAGGTATGTGTGGATGCCCAGTCTCTGGAATTGTTCAAGGCCAAGTTGGATGGGGCCCTAAGCATACAGATCTGGTGGGTGCCTTCCCTTCCCACAGCAGGGAGATTGGAACTGGAACTTTAAGGTCCCTTCACCCCAAACCATTCGACAATTCTATAAGATGTGGCAGCTTTTACAGTAACCTGAGCCCAGTACTAATGGGTACCAGGAGAGGCTTAAAATTTGAGTTAATATTTTGGAATTCTATTTGTTAAAACCTGGAATTATATCTTTTAAATGTTATATTAACAGAGCCTCTTCCTATAACACTTAAAAGTGTCCAAGAATATGCCATAAGTTAAAACCAAGACATGAACAAGCATGAAGGCAGAGTGAGGACGTGGGTGTCACAGAGCTGGGAACCAGAGCATGGCTCTGCCCCTGCCCTACAAGCTGTTTTAATATACATGCTCGTGCTATGTCTTTCATGTCACTCTTCTTTGAAACAAAGAAGAGCTGTCATTTTCTGGAACTTGAAATCTGATTTGCTTATCTTCATTTGTAGAGCAGATGCTGAAACAAAACAACATTTCTTCCCAGGGTTTCTCATTTATGTATCTGTCAGAAGGTTTTGTACTTCTCAAAATAAAGAACTGTCAAGAAGTAGCTCAGTGAGTCGATGACATTGCTGGAAAAACAGCAGGGTGGGTGTATCCTAACCCTTATAGAGCTTGAATTAGTTTTTCTTTTGAGAATGAGACTCAAATACTTCTGACCTAGCCCAGGTCTTTATGTGAAATAAATTGTGAATGTCATTTAAAATCTAAAGTTCTCTTTTCAAAGTTTCAGTTTTATTGGAAGCTGTTCAAAATCAGTTTCCCGCTGACTCTCACTCATTAGGAATGCTTTGCAATTGGATGAAGTATCTTTAGCTCAGATGGGAAAAACGGCGTGGAAGGAATAAGGTAATTTTGAACACCAGCAGACCGATTCTTTCACTATCCCCAACCCCCAAGCACCAGTTATATAACAAAACGTGAATACTCAGTGAGGTTCCAGCTGTAACCTCAGGAAAAATAGCCTGAGGATCTAGAAAAGGCACATACCAAAATATA
The DNA here is from genome assembly GCA_013396655.1 of Campylorhamphus procurvoides. Taxonomy (NCBI): domain Eukaryota; kingdom Metazoa; phylum Chordata; class Aves; order Passeriformes; family Dendrocolaptidae; genus Campylorhamphus; species Campylorhamphus procurvoides. The sequence goes on along the minus strand of WBMV01005756.1, from coordinate 358,769 downwards.
AACAGTTGCTGTGAAACTCACCAAGGGATTATTAAGCTAGCGAATTCAAATTATAATGTTAGCACTGTAACTAATGAGATATAGATGCTAAGTTTTGTAAAAAACCCTATACTTTATTCAGTATTAATATCCTGGAATTCATAACCATTGCAGAAGTTGCATCTGTAAGAACATTAGCAACTGGACTGTCAAAATGCTGTACGCAGAAATAGGCTATTACAGAAATCCTAGTCTTTTTCTCTCATAAGTGAAAACTGAAAACTTCAATATCTGAAAAGCTGATTTCAATGTTGCCACTGACTTAATTGATGTAAGGTGCTTAGCTCCTCACTTGAGTTTTGAACTGCCAGGAGAAGCCCAGCCATGTGAGCCAGGACTGTTTCTTTGCTTTACAGAAGATGGAGAGCTGTAGAGGAAGGTGGTATTAGCTACAGAGGAGCAGCATCAGGTTATGCTGCCCATTTCCTCTGGAAGAAAAAACGTGTCTGGTTTTAATACTAGTTCTGTGTGCAATTGGTCCTTTGCCTTCACTCGTCATCCTACTGTAAATCACAAAATAATATTTCTGTCTTTAACAACAAAAGAATACATTACCAATTATGCATTGTAGTGTGTGCCAATACATAACCTTGAGTAGTGTTTTGTGAGAAGTGTGTAATTAGTGGTTTTGGAAAGGAAATATTTGTTGGATTTATTTGGTTTATTTGGTTTGCATACAGGTTCTCAACGGATTAATTGGGCTGTTGATTCTAGGGATATGATTCTTTCTGGTATCAGTGAATTATGCCTGTAGGTGTGAGTTTAAGCTGATACTGTAGTACCAATTACTTAAATGTTTGCAGTTAATTGTTGAATTGTTGGCTATTGATCTGCAGAGTTTCAGTGTTCAGGGATGGATGTTAATAGTTTACTTTTATTGTATGCTTAGAAAACTAATCTGCTTTCAGACAATTAAAATTAAAAACCTTACTTACTGAATGATTTGTCCATTTATGCCCTAGCTGCTGGGTCAGACTTTTGAAGATCTCATTGAAGTTCTCATGTCTCCTCCCCACACTTTTACTGCTTCAGTGATACCATCCAGTATTAAAGGTTGTCTCACTTTCCAGGAGAGGGAAGCACAGGGATGGAGATCAGTGATGACTCTGGTTGCTGGACTGGGTCACTCCAGAGCAGCCATCCAGGTGGTGATACCTTTACCACTGCCTTCACCACAGGTTTAGTTCCTGCTGCTCACTGAAATGCCATTGCTTTGCAGTAAAGGGCTGTCACAGTTCCATTCTGTGCTCGTTTGGAGCCAGAACATGCAGGTAGTGTCCTTTTTCCCTGGGCTGTTCAACTCATTTTTGGTCATAGAAGGAAAGGTCCTTCAAACCAGTCCAGTTTACTTCCTACATCGCATTTTGAAGCATTTGAGGACTTCTGGCACACAAAAGGACTTCTGGCACACAAACATTTTCTTTTGTAGTTTGTTTTCTGTTTGGTTTTTTGTTTGTTTGTTGTCATTTATTTTCTGATAACATCCATTTATATAAGAAGAAAAACATAAAAGCTCACAAATGAAGTGAAACTCTCCTGCTTTGGTCCCACTGTGGTGGCTGTTGTGCTTTTGGGCAGTTGCCAGATGTTCGGCTGGCTGGAGGCTTGTGCTGCTCACAAAGAAGTTGGCAGAGACAGACTGTACCTTTGGAAATGGCTGCCTGTGAAAAATTTTATTACTCTAAGGAAGTGAAATGTTCTCTGACAGGGAAAGATTTTGGAGTTGTGGAGAAAAGGAAGGGATAGTGTTCAATACCTCAATGCTATTTACTGCATGCAGAAATAATAGCAGTACTGTATTTCTTGAAGTAGGGGTGGGCACACACTCAGGAATAAAAATGGTATTTAGCTAATTTTCAGCTTTGTGTTTAGAAACTAACCCAGGGAATAGGTCTGTGTGCTGCAGGCTGTTTCTCCAGTCCATGAATTCCTGGCACCTGTGCCATACAGCTGCACTAGATCCCAGTGCAAAGTGCGCTGAGTCTGCTTTGGCCACCCTCTCCCTAACATTATTCCCACTGTCCAGTGAAGTATTAGTCAGCCTTGAAGTCACCCATGTGATGAATATTCATTTCACAGGTAATTATCGTCATCTGGGAACAGCTCCCCACAAACAAACCAAACTTCTCACGCAACCCATCGTTGCTGTCACTGTTTTGGCAGCATGAAGTTTATGATTCCTCATGCTTTAATAATGCTCCATCATCTGTGCTATCAGATTTGGGTCAAATGGCCATACTGAGGCTGAGAAAACTTGTCCTTTATACAATGCTTGATGTATTAGGGAAAAATTAAAAGAGGCACCTGCCACTCATCTTTCCATGTGCTGCCTTAAATCCCTCACCTGAAGTAACAGCACAGTGGACACAAACAAGGTGCTTCTTTGCTATAACTTGGTGCTCAAATTTAGTTATTTGATTGGACCAATTGAGTGTTCAGACATTATATTTCAATATTTTCAAGTTTTTCTATAAGATTGTAGGTACGAAAAGAAAACTCAGTCCTTAAATTGAATATGGTGCTGGCTTTATCCTGACAGTCAATTGAGTGGAATAATGTTTCTGGCAAGTACCTATATTTCAGTTCAATTTGATGATATTTTTTAAAGAATTATATGTTTAAAATATATTTTAATGGCTAATAAAACCTACTGAATAAGAAAAAAGTAAACAAATGCAGTTTTCTTTATGTACTGTAACAATAATTATTATTATTAAAATTAATAAAATTGCTAAACAGCTACAAAGCAGTGGTAAGAGATCAGTCTGTGTCTGAGCTGGTTAGAGCTCAGTAGCAGATTCTTTGCAAATGAGGCATTTACTGACTTGATGTCTTTGACAACATTCAACATAATTTTAGTGTTTGTATCACTTTTTAAAAATTCGCCTCAAACCATTAGCTCAACAAATCTGCCTCATAATTTCAGCAAACAAGTCTAAGCAAGAAGACAACTGTATTAAACAGGAAAATACTGACTTGGGACATTTTCTGTCCAATATCTCTTTAGTTTTTCAGCAGCAGAGCATCCTGTTAGTTCCATAGCCCTGCCCCTGCTCTTTATCCAGTCCTCATTTTGAAGTAAAGCAGGGAGATGTGGGAAGGGGACAGTAATGAGGGATGTACATACTCTTCTGAATGTGTATGTTGTTGACAAGATAGTTCAAACAAATACTTTTCATTAGCCTGGTGAAAATAGTTCTTTGTCCTTTGTTCGCTTTCTCTATTGGCATCTCACTGTCCATCCTTCTTGCCTTTGAGTTATCCTGATGTTCAGACCCCCTGAATCCAAGCCCATCCTTCCCTCCTTTCCCATCCACTGGGAGCTCTAGCATTGAAAAATGTCTGCTCCTAATTCAGTGCTCAGTTCTTCCTGTGTTCACTGAAATAAGACTCGAACTGGTCTGTCTGATTAAAGTCAAGTCAGAGAGGATGTTGCTACGTTTTTAAAGATCAGTGGTTTAAGCTCCTACAACCAAACGTTATGGGTTTCTTCACTCATAAGCACTTCTGGATGTGCTGCTTGCATCCTTTGCCAGTTGTCCTGATCAGCTGTGCCGTTTATTTCCCATTTGCTGTGTCACTGCTGTGTCTAATATTGGGCACAGTACGAGATGGTGCAGCTCAGGAAATGGTGAGGCAGCTGGTAGGGAAATGAGACAATACCAAATGGAGAATAGTGTGAAAAGAGGCAAAATCCACATGTGACTTGTACACTCTATGGGGAAGTGAAGACTGTGCTCAGCAGGTTTGCATGAAACAAATTTAATAGGAAAAAACAATGGAAAAGGATTTTAAGGTCTGTTTAACACGTAGAGCTGTCTGCTAGAAGAGATCTTTTTACAAAAGGATTCTTAAACATTTCCCTTTCTTTAATCTGAAAAAAAAAATCCATACATAACTGGATATTAGCTTATTTATTTTTCTGATACTGCTTTTTTTTCCCTGTAAAATAGTTAACACTGAGGGAAAAATAGGCACTTGATTCTGTAGAATATCACTAAGTCTCTCTAGACTGCAGTGTTTACTGCAAGGGGAATATGCTGTATGTGTTAAGATTGTGAAGTTTATAGTTACATGTTTTAAGTCTTTTAGTTTTGGGGTTTTTTCCCTTCCTTAATATAGTAAGTGCACGTGTGAGCTGGGCTTTTCAGTAGATGAAATAGTTGCTGCAACAGTCCTTTGAGAACAGCCGACACTAGAGCTAAAGTGGTTTTTGTAGAATAAAACCAAAAGAATTGAGACACTGAGTGCTCCTATAGCATTCCTGTTGTTAGATCCTCAACATGATTCCGAATTGCTCAGGTGCAGGATAGGGCTGCCTGCCTCCTCTCAAAAAACACCTGTCCCCAAGGCATGCATGAAAGCATGTGAAGGTTTTCTAAGACAAACCTATATATTTTTATTTTTCCTGGTTAGCTGTGGCCTTAGTGTTTGAGTTCTGCACAGATTCTTTTAGCAGTACATATAAATGTCGTTGAACATGATTTAATACACAATTGTTCTCATTTTTGCTTGAATCTGGTATTTCCCTGGAGTCTGTGTTTTCAGTGCTTTCTCCCTTATGTGTGCCTTTTCTGATCATGGCTTAATTACATTTTAAGTGCCTTCTGTGTTACTGTCTCCACCGTCTCAATTAGTTCACCTCCAACTGTGTGAATTTTTTAATAAGGAGGCACAAAGTATTTCTGGCAATACAGTATGTGAGCTCTGCTTATCTGCCTATGGCAAGCTTTCCTTCAGGGCATGGCAGAGTTTACAGAGCCACTGTGGGCTAATCTGTTAGTGCTGTTTGGGTTTGATTTATTTTCTTTGGGTTAGAGTACTCTCAGCTGCTGTGGAGGCTCTTAGCTTTGACTCTTCCCAGGCATGGTTGATCGAGCACCTTTGCAGCACCAAGAATTATGGAGAGCTCACAGGCCTTCAGATGCCCAAGGCTGTAGAGTACAAGGTGTGAAGAAGGTTACTGGTGTGCATCTTCCACAAATAAAATGTCTCGAAGGCATATGCTGGGAAACTGGAGAAGCAGTTTTTATGGGGAATGCTAATAACATGGGCAATTCCTCCTGCGGTTTTCAGTCTGTTAAGATCCAAACAAATGATTTCATTTTCTGATTTCCTTTCTCAGGATTTATCTAAGAAAGTTAGTAACAACTTTTAGCTCCCTCACATTAGACACTCAGCCTCCCAACCTTTATACACTTTGGCAATACATCTGTATCCATTTATTTGATGATGGAGATTTGGGTTTAGTTGTGGATAGTCAACATTACCTTTGATTTGCATTACAAAGAGCAGTTGCCTGCCTGCTAATTTTAACAGCAAGCAATCACATTTTAATACCAGTCAGTGACTTGTTATTTTGCAGGTATCAATTACATGGCTGTGTCTGTGTGAATGATAAAAACACTATGTGGTTAAATCGCAGGCTGGAGGTTTCGAAATCAGAGACTAGAATAGCTGCTAAAATGAGTATCACATATCTAAATAAGCAGCTTAGTATTTTAAAACAATTAGAGCTCTCATTAAGAAAGGGCAAGGAAATTAAAGAGGTCTAGAGCTGAAAAATTGTAGCCAAGTGCTCCTAGGAATACTGGAGTTATTTCATTATGTAGTGGCTGCGTTCCCAAAGTTTGCATAAATTTTGATGACAGATCATGGGATCTCACACCACTTGCTTAAACAATGAAAATGTGTAGAGGTCTTTTGATTTGGTGGGCTTTGAAATTTTCATACTTGATTCCTTTAGGTGCAGCACAGGAGCCATGGTTGTGCTTCCCTCTTCGGGAGCTCTACATCAAATCTTGAGATGGCAAATCTTGTAGGTACCATGTTGTGTGCTTAGAAACTTTATTATCTGACACCACTGTCTCAGATTTTCATCTTTTCTTGGTAACCATAATGTGCATTTTAGGTTAAAATATGTTTTAAGAAGTGTTTATTTAACTTAAATAACGATGTTGTGTGATAGTGGTCTAAGATTATTGCAGTGTATTTTCGGGGGATGCACACTTGGAATAGGTGCCACCACTTTCAGTTGAGTTTCTTCGATACATTTTGATGGTATAAAAAAAAATTGTTTCACAGTTGCTGATACAGAATGTAATAGTCCTTATATAGTTACTTTCAGAAATACTATGTGGAAGTAATACTATCTGGAAATAGTAGAAAATCTAATATAGGTCTGGTAAGGAAATTAGTTAAACAGTTGAAAAAATTACTGTATGTGTAAAAAGATGATATGCAAACCCAATGATTTTCATTCAGTTCTTTTAATACAGAGCTGACCTTTAAGTTTGAACTGCTGTTATTGAAGTTTCTTTGGTAAACTGGACACTTGAGGAAAGAAGGGAGCAGAAGTGGTCAGAATTATTTGAAGGCAGTTAAATCTCCCATTTCTTGATCAGATGGAACATTTGATGGCAAACCCCTCAAGAGTTTTTTTGGGGAAGAGGGATTTTTGACTGACAAGTTGTATCCCCAGTTGGCTAATCAAAGGGAACAGACGTGCTAAGTTGTCTTTCATGTTCTCATTGATGTCAGATTGGCAGTGAGATGTGAATGGATGTGAATGGAGGGACTGAAGAGCTTGTGCTTTCCCTTCCTTCTTCCAAGATTAATCTGAAGGGTGTGTTTGTTGGACTAAACTTAGTAGTTCAGTCTAAATTAAAGAATACACTGCTTTCCTAGTGAATGTTAATGTATTGAGATCATGACCCCCATGTGTACATTTTTGCATGATCTGGAAAAAAAAGAAAAGATTAAAAACAAAGTGCAAATACTTGCACACCTAATCTGAAATAAGTCAGTCAAACTCTTTTTCTGCCCTAAAATCTAATAGGTGAGTCTGAATTGATCTGGAGTTTTGATGTTTTTTTTTTTCAGTGGAAAAGAAAAAGCAGTGAGTAAATTTATGGGGAAAATGGAATATTTTAACAGTGAATAATCAATTCATGGGCTGGAATTTGAAAATCATGGAATAAAGTTGGATTTCCAGTTTTATTGTTGCGGACCTAACCTGGTGTCTCTCGAAAATGTCACCTAAGAGATGGTTTTAAAATGCTTCATAGCACTCTGTGTTCCACATCAGTGGGCGGGCCAGCAGTCATTGCTCTGTAGAAGGACTCTGATGCTCTTCATTAAGAACCCTGGATACCCTGATCTAACTTGGCCCTCCTTTGAGTGTTGACCAAAACTGTTTCCAGTTTCAGTTATTTAAAGAGAAAAAAATGATAAAATTAAGTGTAGTGTTCTGCAGATATTAGGCATCCCACCAAGAAAACAAAGAGTGAAAATTCCAAATTTCAGCCCTGTTAGGCAGTCTTTTTAGCTGCAAATGCTTGGGAGGAGCATCAGACCTATGTTCAGGATTGACAGCATTTGTGGGGTTGATCCCCAGGACCTGAAGACATTGACTTGCTGTGACCAGCAGACCTGGAAGCTTGCACCCTGGGCTGTGTCAAGCTTTTAACACGGAGGGCAAGAGCCTCCTGCTGAGCACAGCTCCTGGGACCTCAGGCCAGGCTGTGGCTGCTGCTTGCCTTGTTCCTGTGGTGGCAGCACAGCGACAGCAGCTGCTCCTCGTGCTCTTGTGCACAAGTGCTCTTCTCCTGTTCCCTCCCGTTCTCTGCACACACACAAGGTGTTCCTATGCAGCACCTCTTCCTCTCAGGGATTTTTCCTCTAGGTGTTAGACCTCTCTGTGACACATGCTCCTTTGCAGACGCTTTGTCCTAATTTTCAGCATTTTTGGCAGTCAGTTAGAATGTGAAGAAGTGGGACTTGGTCAGTGCATTTCTGCTGAAACCTTCCTCTTGCTCATGCTCTTTCCTGTCTGAAATAACTCATTCAAGGAGCATTCCCTGGATCTGGCACAGGGGGATCCAATCCACCTTCTTGTGCTCCAGCCTGCCTCCGTTTGCTGCCTGCCTTCCATTCATGTCACTTCAAAGGAGGATGGCTGGTAATACCCTTGATACTCTCTTAAGCTACTTTAAAGTTATATTAGAGCTTCATAGTTGCTGGTGAAAGTTAAGGTGAGGAGCTGAGTTACTCTGATCATTCTTTTTGAGCAGCGTCTGTGATCTGAGTGCCTTAGGTCTTGAATATCTCATCAGTAAAGGAGAACACTTCTGGTAAATCTCTGTTGATAGCAGCTTTCTAAAAGTCTTTCCATCATCACAAAGTTATGCACTCCTCAGATGCTCAGTCACACTCACCTGAAGCCCAAGTGCCACCTTCTCTACCTGGCCCACTGGCTACATAGGATTAAATCAGATTTTAGACTTCTGGATTTTTACGTGTGTTGCCTTCTAAAACTAATTCAGTGACATTTATAAAGATACCTGTTTTGCACATCTTTTATTTTAAAAAAGACTTTGTTGCTCAGGTGTCTAAAGTCAATGGTTCAACTGGAATTTTAAAAGAGAGTTTCAATATTTTGAGGAACAAAAGGCATATTTTAGAAATATTTTATAAACCAGGATCAAAACTGTTGGTAGAAATTAATTTCATGTTGTCATCTGAAGTTCTATTAGAAAGTGATAGCTGTCAAGCAACCTCTAAGACTGATGTCTGAATGAAAGGAATTTTGCTTTTAATCGAACTACACTCAGGAATTACTGCCAGAAAACCATCTCTGAGTTGAATTTAAGTTTTCAGGGACAGAGCAACAATCTGGGGGTGATTTCAGTTTGAAGAATGTTATGCACTCTTGTTTAGGAATTCTGTCAAGTCTTTCTTCTCTGAAGTGCCTTACAGTCCTGGAAACAGCTTGGAACCACAACACTGCCTTTGCCTGGTAAGAACGGAGAATGCACTGGGCTAAAGCCAGCAGTGTTCCATTGCTTCACACCCCCTGCATAATCTTGAGAAACAATATGTGTTCATATGAAAGTCTTTCAAAGAGGAAAGTTAGTTAATCTGGTCTAGATAATTGGTTTCATAGTTCTGCTGTCCTTGGTGCAAGTCTTAGCTTTTTTGGTTTTTTTTTAATAAAGAACTTAAGGAAATCTACATGCTGTGGCTAGCTTTAATTTTGAATATTTAATCACAAGAAGAATCTATTGCTTCTCTTAAACACATTCACAAATGCCAAAACTTGTAATAGAAAAAATTATTTTAGAGCCAAGGAACCTTTAAAATTCTTGAAAAAATATTGGAATGCTTTCCTCTTATAATAGAGTTTTTAGAAACAGAGAATCTTTTCTCTTGAAAGTTCTTCTTTTCTTAATAGATTTTTGCATCTGGAGAATGAAATTGTAAGTGGATGTATTGTAAGACAAGCTTTACCAAACTCACATTTCAACTGTAGCATTAGAAGAATTTAATTTCTCCTCACAAATGATGTTGCGGTTCTTTCTCATCTCTGATAATTAGATTTTTTTTCCCCCTCTTGTTTTTAATAGGGTAGAGTTAGTGTGGTCATTATTTGAGATTAAGTTGGTTTCCTTTATCAGAAATTTAGGTTAAATGCTAATGCCTGGCATTTGCTATGGTTTTATAACTCTAAAATTAATTAAAGGAGAGATATTTATGAGTACCTGCAATAGAAATTTCTCTTTAACAGAACCTTGTGAATGAAAGTCCTTTACCACATAAAGCCACCCTTTTCAAACAGGAAGGGCTATAGTCAGCAATATTTAAGATGTATTTGAACTTCAAGGACTAAATTTCTAGTCAGTCTCATACTGAGAATGTTTCTTCCTAAATTAAAGTGAGACCCACTACATCCACATTGGAGCTCCAAAAGCCTCCTGTGGCAGCTCGTGAAAAACTCTTTAAAAATAAAATCTTTTAACATTAAAAAAAAAAGAATATTCTGCTTCTGAGGAACATTTGTCTACATCCTCATAGGATCAGGATAATTTCTGTGCAGAATTTAAGAAGTGTATTCCTTATTCATGTTGATATTAATAGTAATAAAAATAAAAATTAGTATCTGAGGGCTCCAGGAACATATTTAAAAATACATTCAGTCTACTCCTGTCCTCCTTCTTTAAGCTTGAAGAATTAGTCTGAAGAAAGGAGTGGAAAGATATTTGCCATGAGGCATGAGCTGGACCCTCATTCCTCTGGGGAAGAACCTGAGGAATAAAGATTTCTTTCTTCCTCATAAATTTCACAAGCCAAAGAGTTTCCTGCAAGTGCAGCCTCCTCCTTTCCTAATCCCTTAGCTGCCTAATCTGCAAATTTCATGAAACTCCTTTGAGTTGCAGCACACTCTGATTCCTTTTATTCCTTCTTTATTTGTCATTACTGTTATTTTTAACCTTCTGTCATCTCTGGTGATAACTGGAGTGTAATGTAGGAACGTAAGCTACATAAAGAAGGGAATGAAGCTGAAATACTGCAAAAGAAAACCTGTACAATATGATACAGCTGCTATATAAGTATAAAAAAAATCAAATTATCTTTTATGTGCCTGTTATTTATGTGTAATATGTATATCTTTTTTAATTAAAATAAAAGCAAGTAAGATTCAGCTTGGAGGTTGTGGTAGCAATGTAATTGGTAATAAACATGAGGTTTCTAAAGGAAATTAATACGGTAATGCCCTTTGGAAATTAATTGATTTTTGGTTTCTTCCTCAATGATTTTCATACGAATGGTTACTGGAGCTTAATGTCTTTGAATTATATTGTCCTAGGAAAGATGTGGCATGTTCTCAACATGGAAACAAGTAAGATCTTTGACTAAATGAAATGTGAATACACAAAAGCATTCAGAATTTCTCTAGCAGGTTGTGTTACCCAAATGCCTTTATGCAGCAGCTTAAGATCTCTGCCCGTGTAATTCTCAGGTCCAGTGTGCAGCTGCTGAACCCCCGGCCTCAGGTGAGAAATGAGAAATTTTAAGGGCCACTGAACACACTGAATTTAGCAGTGCTTGACAGCCCTCAAAATTTCTCATTTAGGAGGATGCATATGTATTGCTTCCAAAAATGAATGCAAACTCCACTTTCCCCATTTGATTTACATTTCTTCCTCACTTCTTCCCTCCCTCCCCTGTGTCTCTGGGTCTCCTATACCATGAGTAGCTGCTCTGCCTTTCTTCCCATTTTGAACCCCATACAGTGCCTCTGATTATCAAACCATTGCAGTAAGTTCAGTGTGAAAAAACATACACCAAGTTGCAGTGTAAATCCCAAGCCCTACAACAGCCTCAGAGATGCGTGTTTGGGGTATTTTTTTCCACTGCATTCCCATTATCACTCCCTGAGACACAAGCATGAAGATGACACGATTCAGGTTAATGTATTCTATTTGCCTTTCTGGAGTCCCTTCCATCATTGCTCTGCTCCCCAGACTGATGTTCCCAGTGTTCTCAGATAACCTCCAATCTGAAAGAGGAGTCCAGGCCAAAATAAGGACCATGGATTTAAACTTCCAAGATATTTTCACCTTGCCTTTGAACTACTTATGCTCTTTTATAATTTTACATTTGCAGAAAGAGCAATTTGTATTTTTTCATCCAGAGAATTGATTTTGCCTATGTTTGGACGGGGAGAATCCTCAGAGTAAAAACCACCTCACATCAAGAAACAAGAATAAAATACTTTTGTGAATCAATGGTATTTAAAGAGACTTTTAAAATCGATGTTACAATTGCTTAATTATATGATAGGGTTCATAAAAGGCACATAATAGCAACATGTCAAACTATTGCAGTTTATAATAAATTACATTTTTCTGTAAGCTCTTTCTCTAGGTGAACACATAGGTCGATTAAGTAATTTAAATAAGTATTATTTGTCATTCTGTTCTTAATGCAAAAGAACATTTCTCCATAAGGGAATAGGAAAACTTGAAGGTTCTTTATGTTCCTCTCTGTTTATACATTAGTTTTATGTTTCTTTTATCTACTTTGTTTGAATAGTCTTATCCTTATTTTAAATACTTATTTATCAAAATAAATATTTATTTACTCTCCCAGTTATTTGATTGAAATTAGCAAAATTCTTGGCAAACGGCAACAGAGAGAAAATTCCCCAAGTCCTGCAAGCCCTCTGATTTTGCAGAAATCTTCAGTTGGAGAGAAGAACCTCCATGGTCTTTCACTTGGCTGATTCTTTCTTTGCCTCTGCCAGAAAAACTAAAAGAGTTTCAGAAGGAGTAGCTGGCCATGCAAAGGACAATGAATTCTGAAGATGCACCAGGGTAAATGCTTTCTATGTGGATGAAAATGGTAACTGTAGGTTCTTGACTATCCTGCTGGCTGAATGATGCCTCAGTAAATAAATACTTGGTGAGTGTATCTGGAGGGTTCAGTAGCTCTTTGTCAGTGAGCAGAGCTGGAGCTGTGTTGAGACCTCTCTACTTGGTCAGCTGCTGAATTCTCATTTCAGCATGAGCACCTGAAAAAGCAGTGGCACCATTGCCAAGTGAGGTCAAACTTCTCTTTAACTTCTTATCTCTGAAGATTTCATTTTTTTTTAAGAAAATTAGGTTTAGAGGTAGAAAGAAAGGGTTCTGTTGATTGAAATGCTGGTTTATTTTTTTTAACACGCTCAGCCTTCTTTCCTTTTCTTTATCATTAAGTATTTTACATTTCCTCATATATTACTTTTGGGGGGAAAAAGAAAAGAAAAATCAGTGTGGGGTGAAGTACTTGTATTTTGAACAGTTGTGTTACAACAGGCTCCATAAGGGTCCAGAGGTGAAAATCCTTTCATCATCTTATAACTGCAACCTTTTTTTTTTCTCTCTCCACAGTTCATGCAAAAGCTTGAATTTCATATTAATATTTTCTCATTTCTCTTGTGAATGTGTCTTTGTGGTAATACTAAATCTACCATAAATCTACTTGAACTTTATCTCCTTGTGGAAATACGTAGTATTTTAGGTAGCAAGGTTAGATATGCAGACTGAAAGCAGCCACTTTTGGCATTTTAAGTGCTTTTCAGAAAACAGATCCTGTGGGAGTTAATACACTGCAAATGCTTGTATACTTAAGAAATAGACCATTAAGGCAATATATTGTGTTAGTCTTCAGTTGAACATGAGTTTTAGTATATAAAGTCATTTTCTTTTGCTCCACACACACACACAAAAAAAGAATACATATATAGACTGAAGGGTAAATTCTGTCCTTCTGCAACATGTGTAATCTAATTAGCGTTTTTGGGATTTACTGGGATGAACTTTCCCCTTGGCATATGCAATTGCAAACAGGGAGAACATGGGCTGTAGGCTGCTAAGGGCAGACATCTGCCTGGAGGGACATCCGTGTAAAGAAATCCCTGCATCCTTACCCCCTGAGGACCTTGCTGACATGGTCTGTGAAGTTAGGAGATTTTTAATTACAGGGAAGTTCCTCAGATGGTGAAAATAAGTAGAAATCTGCTTTGAAGGAGAAGGAGGTTCAGATGATGTTTCTTGAAATCACAAAGTGTGATTTAGTTGACAGTGACATGCTCTAGGAATCCTGCATTGCTGTAGAACTTCACAGAAATCCAAGTTAAAACTAAGAATTATACTGCTTTTTGAGAGAATTGAAATAAAGAAGTTATAGGCGGTTTCACTGAAGGTTATTCTTAGTGTGGGCCTCAGTCAAAACTGAGACCAGTATTAAGGCTGATAATTAGTCCTGTAACTCTCTTATTTCATTTGGAAAGAACTTAGTGTATTTTCCATATAAATTGTTCTGGATGCACATCAGTAAACACTCCCCTTTGGCAGCACCTCCTCATTAGTGCTTATGAGAAGCACTGAGGACCTGCCAGTGCCTTTAAACACCTGTCTAAGTGTATGAGCCTAACCTGCTTTACTTCAATGTTACATGTTTTTAGCAGCTAAATCTTGATAATACACTTCTTTAATGACAGAATACATTTATTCCTCTTTTTTACATCATCTGCTAAAGCAGATATGGTATGCTGTGTTCACCATAATAGATTTTTGATAGAAGGGACAGTGTGGGCTGTAGCCCAGCATGTGACGAGCTACCTCATTGCTTATTGGGAGCTACTCACCACCAAGACTTGGCTTGCACCTTTCAGAGGCAGGTGAAGTACAGGGATGAAGCTCCTGCCACATTTTTATACTAGCTCAGCTCAGTTAAACAGAACTTTAAATCACCTGTTTCCAGAGAATGCATTGACTCAACTCTTTGCTACTTAAAAATGTTTGGTAAAATAATGTCATCCACTGTCTCAGTTTCAAAGAACATTGTGGTCCTCTCAGAGTGGAGGGGGATCAGTCCTCTCCTGTGATTCAGTCTGTATTTCATTGGAGCTGTTGCTGGCTTGGTAATTCTTTTTTTATGTACAACTCTTTTTTGAATTTGCTAAAGAAAAAGTAAGAATTGATTTGCACCATTTGGCACCCTATTTTTATAGAAGTGATTTTATTCATTTAGTGCTGTTAAAAAGAAAGTAGAACTTAGTGTAATGCAGTTGTGATGGTTTAGTGTCCAACACTGATACCTGCACTCTTTGTATCATACAAAGATTTGGTTCATGCTCTGTGATTAAAGCAAGTGGAACTTGTTTGTTGTGTACATAACACATAATGAAAATGATACATAAAAGTAGGGCATTGTATGAGCAACACTGTCCTTACAGCCAGTTGCTTTCTGTGTGATTGCCTTTTGTGTCCCATGAGCCTTGAAAGTCTCAGAAAAACAGGTCTCCTCTGAAGACTATTTTGTGGGTTTTTCCAGAGGGTCTTACAGGTTTCACAGTCTCACATGCATCTGTGTAGGATCAAAGACCTCTCTCAGCTTCCATTTTTGTCCACAATTTACTGCCTTGAAATACTTTTCCTCCTTCCTGTTGCTAGTCAGCCAAATGCCAGTTTTAAACAGGCCCCAGAGAGCACAAAGAACTCCATGTTGTAAGGTAGACAAAGTTCAAATGCCAAATATTCCCTCTACTGCAGAAACTGTGCAACTGCTTTGCAGCATCTTGGCTCTTTTCTCTTGGCCATGTGCATCAGACCTCAGAGTCAGCCTCAATGCATTTGGAGACTTGTGGAGCAGGGCTGGAGGTGGCACATGTCTCAGCTTCTCAAGTGTGGGGCCAACACCATGCCCTCTTCCTATGAACAAGAGGAAGAGATCAGTGGTGATGGAGCACTTGAGGTCACACCCACATCTGTCTGACAGTGGTGGCTGGTGCTGCTGGGATGGGCCACCCAGTGCAGTGACAACACCAGGGAGACAGGGTGACCTTCCAGGACTCTTGCATGGGAAAGTGAGGCCATAGCCACCTCTTTCCTTTTGCTGCCCATGCACTTCCCCTGCCCTCCAGAAAACAGCTTGCCGTTCCCTGAGCTGAAAGCCAGCCCACGTGGGCTGTCACTACAACCAAGACCTTCAGGAGTGTTTTGATGGCAAAGGAAAGACATATAGAAGACAGGTGACGTATAAATTGAACCCCCTGAGGATATTGTAGTTTAGCACTTGGTTTCTAGATTTTGGTTGAAGCCTTCCAAGCAAATATTGGGACTTTGTTATTTCAGAGAGAGTGCTTAAAATAAGAATCATTCCTCTCATCGGCTGGTAAGTGGATTAGTTTGGCAAATTAAAGCTTTAGTTAGGATGACGGTAGAAGAGAGTATTTGTCCTCAGTCTCTGTCAATGACTCTTGTGTCTAATGTTTCTTTTCCAGAAATTGAAAGAATACTGTATGCATATTTGATATTTTATTTAGTCTCTCAAGATGGCATCCCAGATCTGATGTTCAATTAGGGCGTGCAGTTCTGTAATCCTTATTTAATTAGAACTCCTTGTCATACTCCCTGGGAGTTGCATTTGTAATTGGATTCTCACAAGTGAGAATATGCAGAGGCTACCTCAAAGGGAAGTTGTAATTTGCTGATGTGTGTTACTTACCTGTAGTTCTTCGAGAATGTTTCCTCTGCATATTCACATTATGGGTCCTGTCCACCTTCTGTTTGTCCTTGGATTTCTACTGCTCTACAGTTGCCGTGTTTAGCAGGAATAACTGTGGCATTGAGCACTGTACAGTCACTTGGTGTCATGAGATGGCACTTGTACAGTCCTAGTAGTCACTGCTCTTCTAGGAAGTTCCTGTAGGCCACCAGCACTGGAGAACCAAAACCCACTGGTGTGAATATGCAAGGACAGCACTCTCAAAGAGCAAGCTAATGGTAAGTACCCTTTCTTTGTCTTCTGTGATTAACCAAATATTTAAAATGTTGTTTTGTAAGTTTCCTATTGGCAATTCTGCTACAATAAAAACATACTGAGATTAATTTTAGAGCTGTTGCCTTTCTGGCTAAACTCAATAAAGTATCTGTATTTGCAGGTACTCACTTCAATTGTAAATTGATGTACAACTATCAGTGTGTGGGTGTGTACGCATGTTTGAGCTGTAATACATATTTCTGCCAGACCAAAATGCACAATTACAGTGCATTATTATATATTTTACAGTTGCACTCTTCTAGTTATTATAGTAGATTAGATAGCAGAGTGAGTCACTGACCAAAAAAAAGTATTAACAATGTTAATTCTAAAAACAGACTCTCCAAAAGAAAATCAAAGGTGTATTGCTTTACACTACTAAAATTTTCCCTGAACTTTTGTTTTTTCCAGACATGGAATTCTGTGAGACTCCCCATATTCTGTGCTCTGGCTATCAGACCGATTTACACGGGGTAGCTGAGCACAGTTACCCACTGGAGGTGGGCTCAGACGTGGATACCGAGACAGAGGGTGGCGCGTCCCCGGATCACGCCCTGAGGATGTGGATGAGGGGGATCAAATCGGAACACAGCTCCTGCTTGTCCAGCCGGGCAAACTCAGCACTGTCCCTCACTGACACTGACCATGAAAGGAAGTCTGATGGGGAGAATGGTAATAAAGAAATGCATCTAATGTACTCGATAGAAGTAGTAATTTATGGAAAACTTTCTTCTTCTACCTTTTTTTTTATTCTTTTGTTTTCTTTCTATTTCCCCCCCTTCCTTCTTAGATATCTGTATAATATGTAAGGTGAAGGGATTGTTTGGGGTGTGTATTGTATTTATAGTGTAGAAGAAAATAAGACAAAAAAATGAAGCTGTTTTTCCTAAAACATTCTTCTTTTAGAGTCTACTTTCCCATATTCTTCATTTCTATATCATAGGATGTTTATCATTTGAATTTGGTGGCCTATGAATTAGGTTCAAAAATAAATCTAGGTATGTACATTTATATCGCACTTTGCATAGAATTGTTCCTGCATGTTTGGCTTCTAGCTGTAGCTTTAAGGCAGTTCAACCAGGTGACTTGAGAGACAACCTGGAGTCCTAAATGCTCTATTTACCTCTAATCTGGTGCTACATCTGAAGACATGCCTTTATCAGTTGGACAGATTGAACAGGTCTTTGTCATATCTCATCAGTTCTATATTTCCCTACATAGGGTGGGTGGCCTTCTCGGTCACATGGAGGGAGCTGTTTGGGGGGGGGAGGGTTCTTT